>JAQFVV010012480.1:3087688-3226833 GCA_028023455.1 Epiperipatus broadwayi | reverse complement strand
CTATAAATAATAACAAATGTAAAATCTCTTCTTGAATTTTATATATAAAATGTATTGAGAATGATATTATAAAAAAAACTTACATATTTTTATACCAGGTATGGTTATAATCATATCATATGATGATGAAAAAGCAATATCATCTTCAAATGTAACTGAAAAAGGTGATCTGATGACAAGACACTTATTGCTTTTCATTATATGTTAACCCCATGTCTTCCATGTACTCCACAAAGAAGAACATAATATCCCTGATCTCATATTTTTATTTGTCCAACACCTTTGTAACTTTAATAAAATACACCTAAAAATAAGCTTACTTTGATTTTTATTTGATGAAAATTGCTTTCTACAACTAACTAATAATTTTGCAAACTTTCCTTTTTCTCTCACTCTCTCTAAAGCATTTTTCACATGACAAATTCCCCAATAGTTTCACTTTAATGCTGACATAAATTATATATATATATCTAAAAACATTTTCATGTAGATTGATAATTCTAGATCATTCTATATATTATCAAATCATAAGATATTGCGATCCATTTCCCACATCCTTAGAAATCTTTAAATGTTTAGGAATGACAGAAAATATTACACTTAAATAATTAAATATATTTCCCTCTTATACTCTTATTCTTCTCTACTTTATTTGCATTTCTTCATATATTCAATATATATATATATATGGTTTTTATAAACTAGAAATTATTTCTATAATATTCATAATGCAAATACATTTAAAGAGAGAACTATCCTGCAATTATATTTTTTCTAGTATTTAATTATATTAGACACGAAAATTACATATGACAATCATTTTTCATTTAATACAAAACACATTTTTGCATCTAAATTATGTAACAATTGAAATTATACATAGTCATAAAGCATACAAAATAATATCAGATATAAAATTTTAAATATGTAATTATAACATTTATAGTCATTCTTCCTTTTACTTTTCTTCTTTGAATGTTTTAAAACTTTAATAAACATATAAAAATAAAATAAAATTACTATTTTGTTATTGTAAACACACCTCAATAATATATAGTATAATGTATTTGAAATTTAAAATACATTACACATTCAAAACACATATATTAATACATTTTCGGAATGCAATTAAAACATTAAATACATTCTTATATATAGCGAAATAAGAAGAGTCCATTTGAAAAGAGGATATTTTAAATGTGATACAAATATTGATATTGAAAGCGTATTTATAATACAGAGATCAGATCATGAAAATTTTTCCGTTTAAATTATTCATAAAATTGATTAGTAACTATTATTACTTATAAATAGAATAATCTAAAACCATCATTTCACCTTAGTTATTATTACAATAATAATTTGAGAAGTTTATAATGAAAACAAATATGTATATCAATTCTAATGGAATTTAATGCTGAATAACTTCCTTACACTATATATACAGTGTATATAGGATCACTAGATGGGGCTTTACCAATAGCTTTTAACAAGCTTTTGTTTGCATAAATGCTGAGAGAGATAGGATGCAAAATCTCTTTCATTGTCAGCTACCTCCAGACCAGATGGTTTCAAGTTTATTGGCTCATGTCAGTGAATGGCTTGGGAGACTAGAAACTAGATCTAAATACCAACCCTAAAGTCAGCACTTATGAAACACATTTCTATAAGTTTGAAAGCATGAAATTTAGCAGACATGTAATGTTTTCAAATCCAGTTTAACAAACTAGATAGCTATATGCATCTAAAATCAGTTCAGTTTCACCATATAGTAAAAGCCTCTGCAATATATATATATATATCATTGCAAAAATCTTCAAAGGTACATTTATGATAATCAAAACAAGTTATAAATTTTGTAACTTGCTTTAAGCTTGCATTTTATGATCACTAGATGGAGCTTTACCAATAGCTCCTAACAAGCTTTTGTTTACATAAATACTGAGAGAGATAGAATGCAAAATCTCTTTCATTGCTGCCCACCTCCAGACCAGCTGGTTTCAAGCTTATTGGCTCTTATCACTGAAGGCTTGGGAGACCAGAAAATAGATCTAAATACCAACTCTAAAATTAGCTGGTCTGGAGGTTGGTGACAGAAAAAGAGATTTTGCATTCTATCTCTCTCAGCATTTACATAAATAAAAGCTTGTTAGGAACTATTGGTAAAGCTCCCTCTTGTTATGATAAAATACAAGCTTAAAGCAAGTTACGAAATTTATAACTTGTTTTGATTATCATAAATGTACCTTCGAAGGTTTTTGCAATGATATATATTGCAGAGGCTTTTACTATATGGTGAAACGGAACTGATTTCAGACCCATATAGCTATCTAGTTTGTAAACTAGATTTGAAGACATTACATGTCTGATAAATTTCATGCTTTCAAACTGATAGAAACATGTTTGATAAGTGCTAACTTTAGAGTTGAGATTTAGATCTAGTTTCTAGTCTCCCAAGCCTTCACTGACATGAGCCAATAAGCTTGAAACCAGCTGGTCTGGAGGTGGGTGACAACAAAAGAGATCTTACATTTTATCTCTCTCAGCATTTATGTAAACAAAAGCTTGTTAGGAGTATTTGTAAAGCTCCATCTAGTGATCATAAAATGCAAGCTTAAAATAAGTTACAAAATTTATAACTTGTTTTGATTATCATAAATGTACCTTCGAAGGTTTTTGCAATGATATATATTGCAGAGGCTTTTACTATATGGTGAAACTGAACTGATTTCAGACCCATATAGCTATCTAGTTTGTTAAGCTGGATTTGAAGACATTACGTGTCTGCTAAATTTCAGGCTTTCAAACTGATAGAAACGTGTTTGATAAGTGCTGACTTTAGAATTGGGATTTAGATCTAGTTTCTAGTCTCCCAAGTCTTCACTAACATGAGCTAATAAGCTTGAAACCAGCTGGTCTGGAGGTGGGTGACAACGAAAGAGATTTTGCATTCTATCTCTCTTGGCATTTATGTAAACAAAAGCTTGTTAGGAGCTATTGGTAAAACTCCATCTAGTGATCATAAAATGCAAGCTTGAAGCAAGTTATGAAATTTATATGTTGTTTTGATTATCATATATATATATATATATAAACTTATAAATAAATATTAGAAAATACAATAATTAAAAATTTTAAAAAGACCAAAATATATAAACATCACTTAGAAGCACTTTTAATTATCCTTGTAATTTTTATCAACTAATAGTTTGAAAGGTCAACTTTCCTATAATTCCATGATCTTAACATTTGCTGCCTGTCTATCGATTAAGTCTTGTTTGCATTTGTATATTAACATTTTTTTTTCTTTTATTATTATTTCTTTCAGTTTGCAATATTTTTACATTATTATAATTGAAATCAAAACCATATATACATGATTTATTATGGTCATAAAAATGGAAGATGTTAAATTATCATTATCTTTAGAATTTTGTTTCATATTTTGAACCCTTTTTAATAACAAGTGCTCTGTTGTTCTTTTCTCCAATGTGCAACTCGACCCTATATATCCGCTACCACACCTACTCTTCCATTTATAAATGATATATTTTTTTATTTGTGAATAAGGTTTTATCTTTATATATTTTGAATCAATAGGCAAGTTTCATAAAGAAAATTTATAAGAGTATATGTGACATTGCATTTTATGCAATACCTACATTAAATAAATTAATACATAACTGTAAAGGTAAAACCTTATTTACAAATAAAAATTGTATCGTTTATAAATAGATGTGTAAATGTGATAGTGGACATATAGATGAGTCAAGATGCACATTGGAGAAAAGAACAAAATAGCATTTGTTGTTATTAAAAAGGGTTCATAATATGAAACAAAATTCTAAAGATAATAATAATTTATCAGCTTCCATTTTTATGACTATAATAAATCATCTATATATTGTTTTGATTTGAATTATAATAACGTACAAATATTGCAAACTGAAAAAAATAATAATAAAACAAAAATCAAAGAAAATATATTAATATATAAATACAAGTATGACTTAATCAATAGGCAGGCACCAAATGTTAAGATCATGGAATTATGGGAAAGTTGACCTTTCAAAGTATTAGTTGACAAAGACTACAAGGATAGTCAAAAACACTCCTGATGTTTATATTTTTTGTTCTTTTTAAAATTTTTAATTATTGTATTTTCTAATATTTATTTAAAAATTTACATATATTATTTTAAATAAATACAGACATCGATTTGTAATATTATTAATATATATAAACAATAATTTAAAACTAAAGTGTGCATTTCAGATAAATTTACACTTGTAATTTAAAAATTATTGCAAGTGGTGTTTTAAAAATATTTAGTATTTTTTAAATGTTTTTAAATCAATATAATTTTGAAATTTTTCTTATATGGGATTGATTATTATTATTATAATCTTAATTGATAGGCAACATATTTTTTCTTTCTTTTAAAGAGTTCACAATTGTTATAGACAGGGATCAGCAATCCTAGGCCTGTGGACCACATCCAGGCCATGAAAAATTGTTGTCTAACTTTCCTGATTAATAACTGGACATCAATTATCTAGAAATTAGATAACTAGTAGTAGTCAATGGTTAAATATCAATGTACTGGCAAATGTTTAATAAAAAAATATACACAATTATTAAATCTCCTCACATTACTGTAGCTGCAGATACTTTTGTTTTCATTGTTTCTTATTTCTCCATACTGATTTTTTTTTCTCTTTCCTTCTCAAATTTTTTTTTCTGTACAAAAATAAACCCATAGATACTAAGAAAAGAATTATAGGTGTTGTGGGTTGAAATTTTAATAAAGGTTGGACACTTAGTTATTTTTTCATAGAGCACTTTGGAAAATGTATTTGTTTAAAGCTTGTCATAATGGTTACAACAATTTCACTGGAAAACATGAGATGACAAAGTTGCATGGCTGAGAAATAATTTAACACAGCAGTCATCATTTTTCACATGATAAGTTGAAGATATTGACGGAAACACTCATGCTAACTATGAGGTGACAAAACTAATTGCATAATAGATGAAACCTTTTACTGATGGGGAATTCTTCAAAGAATGTAAGTTGAATGTAGTGGATGTTGTTTGTTCAGGAAAAAGGGAATTATTTTCTGTAATAAGCTTATTGGCAAGGACTGTAACAAGATGATTTGAAAACCAGCAGAAAATGTCAAAAGTGACTTAAAGGGCATTTTAATAAATCTAGAGTATTATTTCATTGCAATTGATGAGAACACAGAAATGATGGATACTTGACAAATTGCAATAATTGTTCAAGGTGTAATATCAACATTTGATATCATGGAAAAAATTGTAAGAATGACACAACACTGAAGAGGATATTTTAGGAGGCATTATAAAATCTATTTCTGAAATAAGCCTTGATTTATCAAAACTTATTGGAGTAACCACAAATGGAGCAGCAGTTATGATTAAAGAAAAAAAGTAGTTTGATTCATTACTTCAAGAACACCTTGATATTGATAACAAACTAATCAAACTTCACTGCATTGTTCATTAGGATGCATTATACACAAAGTCATTGAAATTTAAGGATATCATGGCAGTGGTCATAAAACAGTGAATTTTATACTTTCAAGAGCATTATTAAATCACCATCTGTTTCAAAAATTTATAAAACAAATTGAAGCAGAGTGTGGCAATTTTATATATTTATCAAGTATTTTATTGCTTAATTGAACACATTGAGAGAAGAGATTAATATTCTTAGTAATAAAATGTGTTGTAAAAATTAAATATAGATAGCTTAATTTATATTAGCATTAGCTTCCTGGTGTGTTATTCAATTCCAAGTCCATTTATACATTACATTAGGTGGATTTAATATTTATATACTAACATTTTAGTAACATTGTGACATTTTTAAATATAACACATCATCTTTATTTTCAAGATGTTCAATTATAATTTCAGAATGATTTATGCTTTAGTAAATTGGGCTAAGATACAGTTTTCACTCTTTATTTTCAACAATGTCAAAAAAAATTTAAATCGTTAAAAGCATAGATAGTAAGTAGACTAAAATGGATTACTTACTAATTAAAATTATAAAATTATAATTAGTAAGTAATCCATTTTAGTCTTTGTGTTTATTAATATATACTTTCTATTTATACATAGCTTCTTGCATTACTTCTGCTTACATTTTTTTTTCCCTCTGGCTCCTATTCTTGGTTGGATGATACTTCTAGGTACAAGATAGGTAGTGCTTAAAAATGAGATATTTTCTCGTGACGTCATGAGGCGGTGTGTACTGGTAGTTTGTGCTTGGCCGTCTACTTATCCTGGCATTGGAGGCTATGGTTCATGTATTCACTTTTCCGGCTCATCTTACTTATTCATCAGCATATCTAAAACCAGGCAGTACTGAGAAATAATGTGTATAGTATGTGGAATGAAATCGTATTTCCAGGCGATTTCATTCCAAAATTTGGTGAGGGGTAATGAAACAGATATTCTGTTCCTCATATAAATATTCAAAAGACCCCCCCCCCATTTAAAAACGTCTAGCATGATTCAGTCTAATTGGGAACGCAATAAATTTTGATTTGTTTAAAAAAAAAATCATATTTTTAATTTTGAGATTGATGAATTTAAATAAAATGTTATATCGTCTTATTTTTTTTTTTTTTTATCTGTCTCAATAAAAAAAAAAGAAATTAATTATCCAATCATTAAAAAGAAAGAAAAAAGATACTTGAGTTAAACTGAGGCAGTATTCAAATTAGGCACGTCGTCAAAAAAAAAAAAAAAGAACTTTCGTCTTACACAGAGAAGCAGAACATATTGAATTTTTTTTTAAAAAAGAAAGTGTATTACTTAATCCTTTTGACAAATTAAAATATAGCTTTAACTAAACATGAAAATGGAAAAAGAAAACTTTGCTAGAGGAATTATAACAACAATGGGGTAATTTAGCGGCTTCACTCTCTCCACGCTGTGCCATGACTTTCTATTGATGAAATAACCCACCTTCTTTTGAGTAAAATGGACTGCAAAACTGGAAGGTAATTATGTTATAAGAATGTTTAGACATCTTTACCATGAATTATAAATTGATATCATGAAATATCTACATAAAAATTATTTTTATAAAATATTAAAATATTTTTATCATATGTTATAAAGTGAAGTTATGAAACGGTTGCATACATTTTGTTTAATAAAGTATTAAGACATCTTTACCATACGTTATAAAGTGAAGTTATGAAATAATTACACAGAGTTTATTTTGTAAAATATTAAAACATGTTATCATACGTTATAAAATGAAGTTATGAAATAGTTATATGCAAATTTATTTATAAAAATATTTGAACGTATTTACTATAAGGATTAAAAAAATACTTTAATTGCATACTACTTCTATCTGAGTAATGTAACAGAACTTATACGTATGAATATACTTCTATATTTGGCTAAATTATAAATGCCTCAATTATCAAATGATAAATGCTCTACAAACCAAGAATTGCCAAGTTCAAATGTCTACCAATCGGTAATAATTCATAAAATGATGAAATGCTCTATAAATCATAAATACTTGACTGCTTCTAAGCTTCTTATAATGTAACAGATTTTATGTATAAGAATATACTTTTATATTCGGCTAAATTATAAATGTCTCAATTATCAAATGATAAATGCTCTACAAACCAAGAATTGCTGAGTTCAAATGTCTACCAATCGGTAATAATTCATAAAATGATGAAATGCTCTATAAATCATAAATACTTGACTGCTTCTAAGCTTCTTATAATGTAACAGAGTTTATGTATAAGAATATACTTTTATATTTGGCTAAATTATAAATGCCTCAATTATCAAATGATAAATGCTCTACAAACCAAGAATTGCTGAGTTCAAATGTCTACCAATCGGTAATAATTCATAAAATAACAAAATGTTATATAAATCATAAATGCTTAACTGCTACCAGGCTTCTTCTCATAAAGGAATACAAAAACAAACTATTGTTGGATTGGAATATTTCCAAGCTTTTTCTCATAAATGAATTCAAAATGAACTATTGTTGAATTAGAATATTTCCAAGCTTCTTCTCATAAATGGATTCAAAATGAATTATTGTTAAATTAGAATATTTCCAAACTTCTTCTCATAAATGGATTCAAAATGAATTATTGTTAAATTAGAATATTTCCAAGCTTCTTCTCATAAATGGATTCAAAATGAATTATTGTTGAATTAGAATATTTCCAAGCTTCTTCTCATAAATGGATTCAAAATGAACTATTGTTGAATTAGAATATTCCCAAGCTTCTTCTCATAAATGGATTCAAAATGAACTATTGTTGAATTAAAATATTTCCAAGCTTCTTCTCATAAATGGATTCAAAATGAATTATTGTTAAATTAGAATATTTCCAAGCTTCTTCTCATAAATGGATTCAAAATGAATTATTGTTAAATTAGAATATTTCCAAGCTTCTTCTCATAAATGGATTCAAAATGAATTATTGTTGAATTAGAATATTTCCAAGCTTCTTCTCATAAATGGATTCAAAATGAATTATTGTTGAATTAGAATATTTCCAAGCTTTTTCTCACAAATGGATTCAAAATGAACTATTGTTGAATTAGAATGTTTCCAAGCTTCTTCTAATAAATGAATTCAAAATGAACTATTATTGAATTGACTATTTCCAAGCTTTTTCTCATAATTGAATTTGTAAATGAACTATTGATAAAAAAAAAGGAACTGCTTCTAACTCTTTTATAAGTAAAATAAAAATGAGTTATCGTGTGGATAGAAGTGAATTTCGTTAGAAATTGCAAATTAATTGTTATTTAATAAAATTTTTTTTGTTACCAAAAATTAAATTGGTTATCCAGTTGTTCAGTTTTGTTTGTTTTATCGCATCACTCACCAATTATAGCACTGGTTCATGAGAATCTCATGCATTCCTGAGCTACGTCTGACATAACTAGACCCAGGCCAGTCAGGTTGTAGTAAGACGGAACTCTAATGGCGCTGTTTGGAAAACCAAACATATAAATGTTTAGATGTTCACAGTCTCTATGGTACTACATCCTCTGATGAGCAGGAAATATTGTTGTAGGAGGCATTAACACCTGCATTAGGAATGTCAATTGATAGTTCCTTCCTACAGCATGCTCATCAGAAAATTGTTACAACTGATGTGATAAAAGGGTTGTATGCAGGTCCGGTTACATTTGGCGCTGTTTATTATAAGCTTAAAAAAAATGAAAGACTAAAGAAATACTGTCAAAGATGAGTATTGTCATGACTATACAAATAGGTTTATAAAATACAAATGTATTTATATATAACATGATGTTATTTAAAACTATCTAATATTCTGAGGTGACTTCATTTGACTTTTTCTGAAAAAAACTTCACTTTAATACTCTGTATAACTTCAAATGATTTTTGTATTCTATACATATTCATATAAAACAAATTAATAATGCACTTTTTCGAATGATTTTGAAATAATATTTGTAATGTAATGAGATTGTGCATTTTCGAAAGAAAAAAAAAACATGGCACAGTTCCTTTTTTATAATGTGCATTACACTTCATCTGATTCACATGACCAATCCAATTATTCATCACTTACTAATATTGTTAGTATTCTGAGGTCAGTTTATATTTTTATTAATTAAAAAAGAATGGAAAATTATTTGTCAAGACGCTTGCACTTTTATGTATTGGACGTTTGAAAGTGAAATCTTCATTTGATATTATTTAATATTTAGTGTTCAACTAGTTTTAAAAAATCATTTTGCATGCTTTTATGTTGATATTTTAATTCTTTTGATTTCAATCAAGATTATATTATTGAACTTTATCTATTCTTATAAGATAATTAAATTATTTCAGCTTTCATTTTTTGTCTCGGTTGTTTATTTGTAATTGGCGTAGTTTCAGTATCATCTGATGAAATAGATTTTAACTTAGATTAATATGAACTTTATACATACTTTAACCAATATTATTGCATTATATATTTATCTGCGTTCTTATTTTATATTTTTTACATCTTTAGCAATATGATTTGTAATCATTATATTTTTATTATTAAATAAATTAAAATTAATGTAATTAACTTCATTTGCTTTAAGGGAAATAAATTTGTTTTTGACAGTTGTAACAAAATTATTATTTTGCATGTAAATATATCTTTACTTTGATTTTTATTTACTTATAGTCTACTGTAATTAAAATATCTACAGACTTAAAGTTAAAAGCTTAATAAAGAAAAATGACTAACATTTATCTTCACTTAATATATATATAAAACTGATAAGTCAATAATACTCTTGAATTTGAACATTAATTTTCAAATAAAATAACTCAAATATCTGAAACGTTTCAATTTACATTATTTTCTCATAGTTCAACTTTTAATACGATTTACTTGTATTATTTATTTAGTGAATTAGATTGATGTTATCAAATTTTAATTACGTTCTGAAATAATTTAAATGTTATAACTTTTTCTCTAGATTTTATCAAATGATGAATATAGTGTTTTTGGTTTATTAATATGTAAGCTAATCAAAGTTAAACCCCAGCTAACAATAATTCATGTCATAAATATGCTTGTTTATAGACAGATTTCAGTTTACTGTTAACAAAAAAAAATCAATATTTGTATAACTTTTGTATTAATATTAATTTGCAATATGATTAGTAATTTATTTTATAAATAAATAATAATACTAATTTAATAGTAATCTTACATTAATATTGCTTGCTTCTTTATAGTTCAAATTAATAAAATATATATTTTAAAGAAATCATCAACAGCCAGGAGCAAACAAGTTTGGTCATTTTCTTTTTAAAAATAAATAAATAAAAGGCCAATAATAATAATAATAGTAATAATAATGATGATGATGATATGATGATGATGATGTGATGATGATGATGATGATGATGATGATGATGATGATGATGATGATGATAATAATCATACTAATAGTAATAATTGCTGAGGCCATCATATGAACATGAAAGTTTAATAAGTATAATAGATAACTCAAAATATTCACTGATGACATTTACCAGTAATGAATATGAAGTAGAAAAATTTATTTTCTAAAAACATAATACTTATATTTTAAATAGCATATTTAAATCTATTAATATTATCATGACATTGCTATTAAAGTAAAGTGTTATTTGAATTGTTTGTAGCATTTGTAATCTTCATAACACTGATGAAAATAAGAACTAAAGAAAAAGTTTGGGATGCAACTATTTAAAATATATGAACCACACATTAATACCATATGTGTAGTGTTTGATAAAACCAGAAGTAAAGAAATAGATGATACAAATATAAATCTAAAACCTTTTGAATATGAATCAATTATATTTGTGAAAAAATATAAAGATGATAGAAACAAATTTGAGAAAACCTCACTACTAAGCATAGAAACTATTTTCCATGAATCATTAAAAATGAAACAATTTCTCTTCATTTTCAAAAGAAAAATAGAAAGTGAAAGAGATATGGAATTTGATGTTAGATAAAATTAATGGTGAAAATCTTGTGAGTACTATTAGTTATGAAATTTATTAAAGGCTAGAAAATTATGTGATGGAAATATTTCTGAGATACTTAATTATTCAAAATTATGATATTAAATTCAAAATAGCTTTGCACTTATAAGCTTATCTGTACCAAATATTTGGATCTCCTCAAACTACTACCTCAAAATATCTGGTCTTATCTTTTTTATAACTAATGATAAATTTCTGATAATATTTTTTAAGTTTTATAACAAATTTATATTTTCTGATTTTATTGAATATTATCTTTATCAAATACATATTTTTAATTACATAATAAGAATAATTTTTTGTTTGATTGATCTATTTGGGGTATAGAGGATATTTACCAACTAAACCATATCTCATATTTGCCAGTTTTCTATATAAAAAAGGGATGACTATATTTGCTTAACCATTTGAACTAAACCCCTAAATTATAAGATATCAACCAAGAATGCAGAGATTAAGATGCTAATTTAAAAAGTAAACTAAAGGAGAATAGAAATATATTTTGCATGATAATAATAATTTAATCATGACCACAGTAAAAAAAAACCCGTCATCAAAGATCTAATTAGCATATTAGATATTAGCAAGATTCAGTACAAATATCAAAATCATATATATATATATGCAAACCAAATACCTTAGCCACATAGATAATTTAAATTGTTATTAAAAGAATTTTGTAAATTGTTCGATATATTTATATGCTAGAAATTCAAATTTTAGGTGTTATCAGGTTCTATGTGTCTGGAATATATATATATTCAAAACATAAATAAATAAAACTCTCTAAGAGTGTTGAATTCTTCACACTTTGATCTATAAAAAAATATCCTGAACACGATAAGAGCAATGTGAATCCAGGGAGAGAAAAAGGAAATAGACTGGAAAAAAAAACATGTAAGTTTTAAAAAAAAAAAGAATGATCATTTTTATTGCTCCTCTCTAGGAGATGAAGGAAGGGAGACGAAAACGATTTCATGGCTTAACTTATGAAACTTAGTATATATTTAAATAATTTACTTTGAAGTTTTAAAAATGCTATTGTTATGTGTATTTTTGTTATTAACATATTTCAATATTGATAAATAGTTTGATTTTTTATACGCCTGGCAGGGGAATTAAAATTTTAAATATATATATAAAATAAAATTTGATTTAAAAAATAAAATACCTGTTAGCAAACTATATCTTCCTACATATACTTTAAAACATTTAATATCTGTAAATAATTCCATTACAATTTTAAAGAAAAATTCTTCAATAAATTTAGTGATAAAATTTAACGTAAATGTAAAAAAATTATAAAATGTTAAAGTAAATAGTTTTGTAACAAAAACAATAAATAAAATAGATTAATCAATTGATAGGAAATCAGTTCTGTTTAAAAAAAGTTATTATAAAATAAAATTAAATTTGTTTAAGTTATTATTTTAAAGCAAGAGGGAATTATAAACCAATAGTGATATATATTTAAGATGAGAATTTGAAAAATATATATTTCGATATTCCCTATATCTTCATTCATAACTACCCCAATATACATTTGTGGCAATTATTAATTTGCATTTTTGGATCTTCCTGAGAAGCTGGGAAAAATCTGGGAAAACCAGAGCTAAAGTAATAGTAAACATTTGAGAGGAATTCTATTGACTAAATGTTGAACATGACAAAATTGTATATTCCTGCGAATTAATAGAAATATTGACCTTAAATAACTTGAGAAGAGAGATATAATTTATTATAACCACTCTATAAGTAATATTTGAAGTAATATATATTTGTTAAATACTATCAAAGAATGCAATATTAAGCACATATTTAGATGTATTTTTTCTCCAACTTTGTGAGCTAGATTCGATATATGACCAAGTATTGAATTAATATTGAATTTCAAAAATCTTACACTTTTCACTTTTATTATTGATTACAGTTTCGACTGTATCATGCAGTCTTCATCAGATCTACAAAATTTGAATACACATAAAAATACAACTATTAAAATACATTAATTATTTTATATAATTATTAAATTCCTATCAAACTTTTAAAAAGTGAAAAGTGTAAGATTTTTGAAATTCAATATTATATATGAAGACAACAAAAACAAAGGAGGAAGAAAAGAATTTAGAAGAATTGAATTAGTGCAAACATTTCCCAGATGCCTGTCTAAATGTACCATTTGTTTTTTATATACACTTGTCTGTTTTGAAATAAATTAAAATTTGCCGAAATTGTTAAGTAATATAATTTGTTATTGTGCGCCTCTTTAGTATAATAAAAAAACTCACAGAGAATGTCTAAAATATATGATGTATAAAATGATGTCAACCTATTTTTACAAGAAGTGATATCAAACAATAAGCACATGGAATGTGTTAAAAATGCATTTCATAGATACACACAAGGAAAGACCACTCTCAAATGAATTTTAAAAAATTCCATTTTAATTTGATTATATGTCTCAATTTTGTTAATTGTTCTTATTATAACATTATAAATGAACCTTAAATATTAATATTTAGTACATTAAATTTTTCACTTTCATGTTTGCTAAGCAATAATGACATTCATCATTTTTTTATTAAGAGTGATAGATAAGGATTTATATATAATAATATATGTTTACTTAGGAACTCTTTTTTTAATTAATTAAATTAATACACTATACAAACTTAAACCTGCATATATATATATATAATGTATATGGGATTCAAACTCAGACTGTCACACAACCCTCAATTCTCCATGCCATCTCATATTGCTGGCCCCCTGATCACACCCATGTTGATGATTATTTATTCAGCATGGATGTGATCAGGTGGATCAGCAATATGAGATGGCATGGAGAGTTGAGGATCATGTGACAGTCTGAGTTCGAATCCTGCATACATTTAATTAATTAAATAATTCACATTAACAAAGGAAAAGTGAAGGAATCTACTTGAAAATACAGACTGAGTTAGTAATATATGTTTCTTAATATATATATATATTACTATAATAATAAAATATTAACGGTGATTAAAAAATCTTATAAATAACTAATATGAAATACAGCATTACTTCCTCCATTTTTAAATGGAAAACGTTTAAATTTGGTGGATGTAAACATCATCATGTGATATTCCAAGATTCATAAATTTTAACATTCATATTTTGTCTATTAATTTCTTATATCTCTTTATCAAAATTGCCTTTTTAATTTTTTCTTTATTATGTCATTGTTTTCATGAAGAATTCTAGTTCAGATTGAAATATAAAAGTTGATATTCTTTCACCTATTTATCAATACTACACCTGCATCCACCTATTTATGGAGCTTTGCATTTACATGAAATGGGATATACAATATTACTTTTTATGTTTTACTCATATATTTTTTGAATTATCAATTAATTTTTTAAATTAAATGAGCATAAAATAAACATATAATTCTTTATAAATATATAATATTTAAGAACAAATATAGTATATATACTTTAATTTCGATATAAGTAGAGGAAATTTGGACCCTGATTCTCAAGATCCTATTATCACACCATCTTACACAACTGATGTACATGACCACATATATGTGAAATGATAAATGATCTTCATTATAATACCTTTACTCTACTTTTTCTCAATTTTTCATTTTAAACAAATCATCATCATCATCATTATCAACCATTATCAATCCACTGCAGGATGAAGGTCTCTCCAAGTTTAATCCATCTTTTCCGATCTTTAGCTTCTCTTCTCCACATCACCCCTGCACATTTTCTTATTTCATCCATCCATCTTACATGTGGTCTTCTTCTGGGTCTTTTACAATCTCTTGGAATCCAGTTTTAAATTTCAATTGTCCATCTATTATCATCTCTTCTAGCAATATGTCCAGCCCAACTCCACTTCAATCTTTTATTTTTTTCAATGAGGTCAGTAACACCTGTTTGTTCTCTTACCCTTACATTGCGTTTTCGATCTCTTCTTGTTACTCCCAACATACATCTCTCCATACTTCTTTTAGTGGTCTGAAGTCTCTGTATTGATCTTCTATTAAGTGTCCAAGTCTCAGATCCATAAGTAAGAACTGGTAAAACACATTTGTTAAAAACCTTTCTTTTCAAACACATAGGCATATTTCCTTTTAATATCAAGTTATTTCTACCAAAAGCACTCCAACCAAGTTTAATTCTATGATTAATTTCCTCTATTATGTTTCCATCTGTATTAATAATCTGACCAAGGTATTTGTAACTCTTAACTTCTTCTAATTCATCATAATCAATCTTTATTTTCATATTTTGAGCAAATCGATTAAACATTACTTTAGTCTTTTTAACATTTATCTTTAGTCCTACTTTCCTACTTTCATCTGATAACTCCTGCAACATTTCCTGCAGCTCAGAAGCATTATTTTCAAAAACAACTACATCATCTGCGAAATCTAAATGACTTAAATAATCTCCATTTACTTTCACTCCTTTAGTTTCCCATTTTAATCCACAAAATACTTCTTGCAGCACTGCTGTAAAAAGTTTTGGAGATATGGAGTCACCTTGTCTTACACCTTTTTCAATGTTGACTTTCCCAGTATCATTATGTAATCTAATTGTTGCTGTTGCATTTTTATAAATATTCTTTAAAATATGACAATATCCTGGATCTATACCTTGATGATCCAATGCTTTAATCATTGAAGAAATGTTTATAGAATCAAATGCCTTTTCATAATCTACAAATCCAAAACATAATGACAATTCATATTCATTTGTCCTTTCTATAACTTCTCTCAATACTTGAATATGATCTACTGTACTAAAACCACTTTTAAATCCAGCTTGTTCTCTTGGTTGGTGAAAATCCAAGGTTCTCTGTAGACGAGTTGTAATTATCTTGGTAAAAATTTATATAAAACTGATAAAAGGCTGATAGGTCTGTAATTTCTAATATCTTCTTTATCACCTTTTTTAAATATTAATATTATTACTGCATTCTTCCAATCATCCGGTACATCTTTATCATTTAGACATTTGGTATATAACTTTGCTAATATTTTTTCTGTTTCTTCACCTACTTCTTTTAATATATCAATTATAATTCCATCATTACCTGGAGCCTTTCCTTTTTTCATACATTTAATTGCATTTCTCACTTCTTCATTTAAAATTCTGGGCAATTCAGAAGATGTAATAGTTATAGGAGGTACTTGTTCTTTATTACTATATAATTCTTGATAAAAATCTTCTACCAATTTCATAATGTCATCCCTCTTTTTAGTAATAATTACATCTTTTTACCTTATTGCAGATATAAATTTCCTACCAATACCAAAATGTTGTTTTACATTCTTAAGACTTTTATTTTCTTCTACAGCTTTTCTTGCTAGTTCACAATTATACTTTCTTATGTCATTTTCAACTCTTTTCCGCACCATTTTACAAAATTCGAGATATTCAATTCTTTTTAATGCATCATTCTTGCATATCTTCATATTCCTTCTTTTCTTCATAAGTTCTCTAGTCTCAGTAGAAATTTTATTAGTCAATTGCTGCTTTTTTCTACCAGCTATCTTTGTTGCAGTTTTTAAAAGTGTATCAGTTATTTTCATATTAATTTCATTCAAATCTGAATCATGTTCAAAATCTACTAATACTTGAAACCGATTTGTAAGTTCTAATTTAAATTCATTAGAATGTTTGTGAAGATTAGGAATATCAACTGTAAATATAGTTTTTCTTAATAATTTTTGTCTCTCTAGTTTTACATTAACATGTATCTTACCCCTTACTAATCGATGATCACTTCCTGTGTTAAATTTATTAAGAACATTACAATCTTGAAATATGTATTTCCTGTTAGTCAAAATATAATCCAATTCTGCTGTACCTTCATTTGGATGCTTCCATGTCCATTTCCTTCTAACATTTTTCTCAAAAAAAGAATTCATAATATAAAGTTTTTCCTTCTCTGCAAACTCCACAAGTCTATGTCCTCTCTCATTTCTATTACCATAACCAAAATTACCTACAACACTTTCATCTTTCATTTGTTTACCAATTCTAGCATTAAAATCTCCCATAACAATTTTAAAATGTTGTTTACTCTGATCAAAAGCCTTTTGTACATCCATATAAAAATCTTCTACTACTTCATCGCTGTGAGAACTTGTTGGGGCATAAACCTGAATTATCTGCATTTGATATCTGCTATTAAGTTGTATAACTAATCTTGCCACTCTGTCTGATACACCATCAAATATACTTATTTATTTACAAGATAACTTATGCTGTCTTTATATCCACAAATAAAAACTTCATGAACATGCATAGTAATTCTGTAGTGTATTTTTATTACACCATTCTCACACAAGATAGCTATTGGTGTCTATCTGCTTTTAACACCTTGTAGAGGGTTGTAATTATAAATATATGACCAAAGACATGATTCCCAAGATTCACATTTTATGCTGAACCAGCACTCGTCATTGTGCCTACATCACAACCTCTCATTTATATATATATATATATATATATATATATATATATATATATATATATATATATATATATATATATATATATATATATATATATATATATTCATTAAATAGTTAATCTCTAGTCTAATGAATGACTAATAAAAATATGAATATTATCATATGACTTTTATAAATGTTAGTATCTTTATAAATACTTCTATTGAAAACCTTATGCTCATAAGTAGATAAAGTAAAATTAAAAATTTGTAAAACCATAGGCAGACTTATTGGCTAATTTATGGATATTATGTATTTATTTTCAAAAAAAAGCTGCAATATTATCTTCAATATTTCTTAAAAACTCAGTAATGAAATTTACTGTTTATTGGAATCTAATCTTTCAATGAAACCATACATTTTGTCACATCCACAGAAACAATATCATTTTTATCCCTTAAAATATTGTTAATTTTGTCTTCTAATTCAAAAATAAAGCAGTAGTGTTTTACCATATTCTAAAAGTCTTATAAGACCTTATCAATGTATTTAATTGCATGTTAAGTAAGTGAATCTTCAAAACTGATCATAAATCGTAAAGAATTTCTATCTTTGTGTAATTTAACATTTGAAAAAATAATGAAACATATGAAATTTGAAGGATTTTTCTTAACCTTTTAATATGTTATTTATAAATTTCATTATTTGCCCATCTATATTATAATCTTCAATTAAAAAAATAACTTTATCTAATCTGCAATTTAATTTTCTCAATTGACATTAAACAGATTATTAAATGTTTATCTCCTTTTAAAGTTATATTACTATTTTTAATTTTCCATCTAGTAATTTTTATTTATATTAATTTTGAACTGACAGTTATCATTGTTTATTTCAAATGAATTTTGAATTGCAGAAAGTTATGGATTCTCCATCACCAATATATTTAGATCCTTATCACAAACATTTTTTGAACAATTTATAACTATTAGATACACTAACAATGTTCATATTATTATAAAGTCATGAATATTGCCTATCAAAGAAAATATTTTTTTCTCAAATTTCTTAAGTAAATTGCATGCATATGACCTAAAACATTTTTTATGAAATAATTTAATTTAACATCAGTAATACCATTCACTTAAATATATTAAATGTTCAATTGCTCTCAAATATTTATGAATATCAAGCAGTTCCTTTTTATATTTTCTTGTTCAATCATTTAATGTTATACTTTTTATATAACAAATTTCCTTAGATTTCAAATTTAAACACTTATTCAACTTCACATTACAAAAATTGAAAAACGTATGATAAATTTTACATTGTTTCCATTATTTCTTAACTAAACAATGCTTTTAAAGTATTTGAGAGCTGAGTTTAAATTATTTTGTTAAAATGGTTTGAGATTATTTGAATTTATGTAAAAAGTATGAGGAAAAATTATTTTTATTTCATCCATAAAGTTATGATGGGAAATAATACAAACTTTGTAATATTTCTGATAGATGGATATAAATTGTTGAGAAATATGTTTAAGATAAGAATCTAAACACATTTGTGATAGTTAACAAAACCATAATGTAGGGTCAATTATTGCAGTTCAAAATTCATTTGAAATGAACAATGATAACAGTACTGCTGATGAAATCTTTAATAAAATTACTGGTCATAGGTTCAAAATTTGTGTAAATAAAAATCCTGGAAATTTCTCTATTTCATAATTTAAGTAGAAAATTAAAATTGTAAAAATGAAGCTAAGCTCTTATTCAATAGCCCCACAGGGATTTGGGTGGCATTTGTAACAGAATAGGAGTGATGATCACAATGGGAAATGGCAACTTTAATATAATCTGAATGAAGACATAGCCCAGTGGTTGGTCAAACACTATTTATAATAGAATACAATTATGGGTCATACTGTATCCTGAATCATAGCCTAATTAATGCTCATCATTTATAACAGAATAAAAATATGAAGCAAAAAAGAACAATCCTAATTTAATAATACCTGTGAATTGTAGCATCATTTATAATAGAATGAAAATAATAAATTAACTAAAGTGTATATCAATCAATGAAAAACAATCTAACACTTAATTTACTAAGACAATTATAATCTTTGTTGTAGCTTCGTGAATTCAAATAGCATTTAGAACAAATAGAAAACAAAAAAAAAATCATTATTTTAAGCTATTCTAAAATATTAGTGTTATTTGCAATAGAGTAAAGATAAAGCAATAAAACCAAATATCATTATCTTATAAAAACATTCTATGCCTATTATATAATTCGCTTATAATAAAAAATAATTGACAAAGAATTGCACTTATAAACCTTAATATCTCTTAGGAATCAAAACAGATGTTATAATAATACAAACTTATACTACAAGTAAAGCATTACTTATATTTAAATGAAATGATTCATGGATGGATGAGATAATTTAACATGTTCTACAAATCTAAAATATCAATAATATCTAAATAAACATATGACTCACTAATTGATTTTCAATTACAACTCAATAAAATAAAAGTAATGTTAATTTAGCCATACTATTCCAATAATATCAATATAATCTTAATAAATAAGTCAATTATAATAAGATTAAACAATTAGTAATAGTACAAAATCAATCAACCTAACATATTTCTCCACTTTCACCACTTTTCAATAATATAAAATAAAATTATCCTATTAGATAACATCAAAATTTATAATAACCAACCAATGTATAAAATACATGATGGATTTTTATTTTATGATTACTCAAACACATTGATAAATCATATCCAATTACTCCTCAGTTTGGTAAAGCAAAGTTGTTAAAACTTTAGATTATAGTTATCAAGTCATATGAAAGATTATTAGTGTTCATTATAATCAAATAATAATATTAAAATTTAATATCTAATCTAAATTTACAATTTGCACCAACAAATTTTAAATATCATAAAAGCAAATTATTCTTATTTGTAACAGAATGAAATTTATTATTAATATTAACTCTCTACAATTGTATGATATTATGATCTTTATGGATGTATATTGACTTAATATAATATTCATTTTAATAAATAATAGTTTATGATAAAATGTGTGAAAATCTAATTGCAAGTACCTTTACTCATCTTCAATAATTATCAGATGTGTAACTTTATCAATCATTGGATCAATCCATATGTAATTTCTATCTTAATGCTTACTTGTTACTAAACATAATTACAATAAGCTTTTAAATACTTATTAAACATTTAAAAATGTCAAATCAATTAATTTATTGGTGTATAGAAATCTATTACTAGGCAAATAATAAACATTACATTCAATGTAAAGAAAATGATATATAATTATACTCTCTTACCTGCCATGTATTTGGACTTTTAAACTTTTTGCAATTGATTTTAATGAATCATGTGATATAATTAATTTTTAAGTAGTATCTTATCCAATACCACTAACAAATAAATTTGCTTTGTAAAATTGAATGACAACCAAGCAAGTTTATTTCTTTAAATTAATTCAACATTTATTAACAAATGTATAAAATTAGATAAAAATTATATACATATATGTAATAATATTATGATTCGATATCTGTATTTTTAAAGCAATATATGTAATTATATAACTGAATATTTGTAAATACAGTAACTAAATAATTAAAAAATTTTAATTATTTAGTTACTGTATTTACAAATATTCAGTTATATATATATATATATATATATATATATATATATATGAATGTTAGTCATATATATATATATATATATATATGACTAACATCATAAACACCTATAATATAAACATATGATCTGATTATGCCTTGTGCAATAAGTTCTCAATTGACATTAATTCTTTTAAATTTAATAGGTGATTGTACATCAAACTTCATTTATCAAATGCAGAGATTAAGATTATATTTACATAACACAAACATGTTGTAATACATATGCATTTTTCAAAACATAAGACAGTCAAGAACATTCTTAATTTTTATATAAAAAGTTATTTGAAATAAAAATATACTAAAGATAAGTGTATTCCTTTGTTCATGTTACTTCAAGAATGTAAAATAAAATTAAATACTTGAAATTAATTTATAATCAATAAATAAGGACATAAATTTTTAAATTAAAATCATAATTACTAAGCTACAAGATATAAATTTGAATTTAGAAAATCATAAGTCTCTTATATTTTATATGTGTTAAAATAAATCCCAACTTAAATTATACCATCATTAATATAGTATACAATTATATATATATCAGAAAAAAATCTTTTTTACTTGACCACAACTGCAAGATTTCCAAAATAGTATCATAGTTCTAATATCTATTTTTTGAATCATAATCCAACAATATTTTCTTATTCCAGAAAAAGTAGAAATATCATGAAAAATTATTAGATTCAAAGCCTATTTATTAATTCAGATATTTTCTAAATATCCAAATTATTCTTTCATTTAGCAGATATTCAATCTCTGTGACATTATACATGTACAAAGATTAGTTTATATCCACAATGACAAATGATCAGATGCTATGTTGCTATGAAAATAGATCTAATTTCAAACATATGTGGAAGTAACTCATCAATCTCATAAAACTATATTGGCAGATAAACATAATTTTTGTATATAACCTGATGTTGTTAGCATTTATATATCATCCTTGAAAAGTAAGTAAGATCTATTTTTAAAGCAAAAAATACTCTGATGGTTTTTAAAATGTCTATGAATTATTTTCATTCTTTAACAAAGTGTCATCTCTCACAAATTTCTGATAAATCTGCCCAGTTAATATATGGATGCTGTTGCTTTCAACCTATCTTTCTATTCATTTAATAATCATATAAATTGACTTTTTTTGAAGTCAAGATATGAGAAAGTTTAATCTATTTTTTTTTTTAAAAAATTGAGATAAAAGAAATTACAATGCACTCCATACTATCTCTTTGGTCAACTTCAGCAAGTGTTTCATTAATAAAAATCTTATTACATTAAATAATGAGAAATAAAAAAAATATTTTATAATTTCTACATATAACATATAATATTTATGTTTTAAAAATACATATAAGATTATTTCACTCCAATATAAACTAAAACACTTTATAATACATTTTTTTATACTACAATGGAAACATGTTTTTACATATATTTTTTAAAGCAACAGTTATACAAATAAAATAAAAAACATACTTGGGATATTAAACATTTAGGTGTATGACTTGTAATCTACTATTGTGAATACAGTTGTGAAAATGTACTCAATAGAAAAATATATATTATAAAGACTTTAAACTTTATTATTTACACGTTCATGTTTTAAAAATAATTAAAGTCAATTCACAATTTTTACAAACAACAATTATTTCTTTTGCAATATTATTTTTGTCATAGCAACATATTTCAAGCTTCCCAGGATAATATATTCACAATTAAAATCAAAACATTTTTTTTTGTACAATTGATTCTCTATCAACAAAAGTTTATATATATATATATGTTAAAACGAAGATTTGCACGGGTTAAATATATAAAATACATATTTTGCGGGTTCATCCATGTTAAAAACTTTTAATATCAATACACTGACGTTTCGACTTGGTCACACAAGCCATCCACAGAGTTATAAAAAGGTAGAAAGATGGTTGTAGAGGCGCTACAATCACTGGTTTGAATAAAACATTAAAAATCCCACCAATAGCAAAAATGTTAAATTTAAGAATGTTTTTTAAAGAAATCTTTCCAAATAGGAGGAAGTTTGCACGTATCATCTCGCTTATTGATTTCCTTTTATTCTATTCTCTGATTTTTTTTTCTTGCCTGTTGATTTTTATGCTGAATCTATAGTATGCTTGTTTGTTGTTTACTCTTACTTCTCTCTCCTAACCGTCCTCTCATCCTATTATCTTTTATATTTGTAGCCGGTTGGTTGCTTAGCTTGTTATTATTTGCTGTCTTTTGTTTATCTTATTATCTTTTAATATCCCATACTTCGTATTCCTTTTCTATGCTAATACTGCTTATCTCTTTTTTTTCTTTTTTCTTTTTCTTGAATGTTTTTTATAATTTGTATTTATTTTGCTAATAAATTTTTTTTTTTTTTCTTTTCTCTAGTTATTCTTTTATTTTGCTACTTCTAGTTGGTGATATAGATGGATGTAATTCTGTCTTTTTTCCTTTCGTATAATAATTTTTGTTCTTGCTAGTGGGTTTCATCAGTCTTCTCCTTGTAAAAATAAGCATATTAAATAAAATCATCTAATTATTTTCCTTAGTTCTCTATGTTCGGCTTTGTTTTCTAAACTTTCTATTTCCATGAAAAGCTATTACTCCTGGATAGTGCATATAAATTCTGTTGTCTTATAAAGTCTTTATCAAGCATAATAGTCTTAATAACGTTGTGAGTAT
The DNA here is from genome assembly GCA_028023455.1 of Epiperipatus broadwayi. Lineage (NCBI taxonomy): Eukaryota > Metazoa > Onychophora > Udeonychophora > Euonychophora > Peripatidae > Epiperipatus > Epiperipatus broadwayi. The sequence goes on along the minus strand of JAQFVV010012480.1, from coordinate 3,202,359 downwards.
TTTAAAGCTTCATCAATTGAATTGAAAAGCCCACAAACCAGAATTCACTCATATTTTTAAACTTTTTAAAAGAAAAAATAAGATTTTTAATATATGTTTAATAGTGTTTTTTCTAAACGTAAGTATCAGCTAAAATAAGTGCCTTGCTTACTATTGGGAGGGGGTATTTTTTGATTTTGTCATAATTTTATTTCCGAGGTTATTTTATTTTTTACTTTCAATATGTTTATTAATAATTTTTTTTTTTCAATTTGTTCTTTTGATATTTATTTTTACACCTAATTTTATTTTATCCGTCCTTCTGTGGCATTCTTTTCAAGTCATGTTTTCCGTTTTATTTTTTGCTTTCTTTTTTTGAAAATTTTACTTCTTTTTAATATCAAGTACATTCAAGGATTAACTTCAATTTTCAAAGTATCGGGAGGTGTTAAAATACCTTTTCAAGAAATTTCATCGTAAGGTTCTAAATTTAAACGTTTTGTTTGTTGTTTTTCCAATCAAAAAACTTTACATTTTCTACCCTCTAATATTTCTTTTAAAATTTCATTTTTTTATTGTTTTTAAATTTCTTTTCTTTGTAAAATTGTTCTATCGCTGTTTAGTAGCTATTTTAATTTTTAGCACTAAAAATATTTTTCAAGGAATTAATAAACGAATCTTGTTTCTTCCAGTATAAGTACCACTTTATGGTCGTTTTAATAATAAATTTTGTCTCTATGATACTATAAATCGGTCATACTATATTTGAAATATTATTAATAAATCACCTATTGGAGTAAAATAATAATCCCTCGTAAAACTTTTCTTAAAATTTATGCTCAAAATTAAAATACCTCTTCTCCAATAGTAGTGTTTCTATATATTTTAGTCTATCGGTTTCATGAAACTATATCTATTAAATCATATTAAAAATCTCTTCATTTTATTTCTTTTTAAATTTAAAATTAGTATTCTTTTTTTTCTGTCTTTGTTTAATTAATTGTATTTAATATAATCTCACATTATTCAAATATTATTGCTTTGATTAAATTTCTCTTAATAATATTTTTTAATTTAAATTTTTGTATCTATGTCACTATCTCAGAGTAATATGATTTATTCATGGATATATAGAAATCGTTTTAATCATCATCTTTAAAACCTCTCATTTGTCAATAATAATAACTTTTTATATTAAAAATACATTAGATGATTTTTTCTTATTTAAATAATATGCTCCTCATATTAAATTTAAATGAGAATTGTAAACTCCTTTTCTTGATGTTCTAGTCCAACACAAATATTTATCTTTTCTATTTAAGAAGGATACAAAGATATTTAATTTCATTCTCATCATCAACTAGATATTTCTTAAATCTTTAAATAAATTAACTTTTAGATGAAATCTGAAGGAAATAAATATATTAATAGTGTTTTATTAGAAATATTATAATTACAAATTTATAAAAATATTTCAAGAAAATAGAAATAGAAAAGATGATAATCAGCTATTAGGATTTGTGTTCCATATTAAAAGAACTACAAGTATCGGTATATTAAAAGTATAATATAGATAACATTTTTGTCATCAAATCAAATATAATAACAATAAATTCAATCCTCTTGAATTCATGGTGTCTATCAAATCTCATGTAAAATTGTAAAGTCTAATAGGTATGAGTATGTATATGTTAGGAGAGATGAGATTAATGAGTTAAAAAACTCATCATCATAGACTCTCATCCATACTATAGATTCAGTATAAAATAGATTTTTCTAGTAAGATATATAGATTGATAATCTCTAATAAATCAGAGAATTGAGATATTAAAAGGAGATTTATAATAAGCGAGATATGTGAAACTTCTCTATTTGGAAGATTTTTTAAAAAACATTCTTAAATTTAAATTTTGTATTGTGGGATTTTTAATGTTTTATTAAACATGATTTAGTCTAATTTTCTATTTTTATAATTGTATTTGTGTGATCGAAGTATTATTGATATTAAAGTTTTTAATAATATAATATCTATATATTTAAACTAACAACAGTAAGTTTACTATTACTTTGAATGCACACAATTAACCATTTTCACTCATATATATATATATATATATATAGAGAGAGAGAGAAACATCTAGTCTTTTCTCTTTTTTTAGGTAGGTTTTAACAATTTAATCACCATGAATCCTGAATACTTCATCAGTATTCCCATTAAAATGAGACAAAACTTGTTTACTCTTTTATTCCCATCCTCTCTATCTCTAATAAATAAAATGCCAGAAATACCTTTACTAACAAAGAATTTGCTCACTTTTATAAACAATATACTATATGGAACAATTATACATTGGTATTCTTTTTATCCTTTAAAAACTTGTCAATTATAATTTCTACAGCTTTATTATACATTTGAAAATAACCCTTTGTAACTTTATCTGTTTCAACAACCTTTTATCAATAATAAAACCTGAAATTTATTATAACTAAACAATATGACATATTATACTCATAGTTTTTTAAATCGAAACCAACTAACTCATCTTTCTTATCATGATACCACCAAAACATTATTAAAGTTTCTTTCATATGATGCATTTCCAACTGGTCTTTCCAATATAATATTCCTTTTAGGATTATCTCCACTGTTCAACATTGAAGATAAACTTATGTTTCAGAGATTTTGTTCATAAAGCAAATTACTTAGTATTCCTACTAAAAATTATTTTAAGCCAACTATTACTACCTATGAGCTAATAGTTATAAAGCTTCATCAATTATCATATTTGCACTATTGCACAAATATTCATATATCTCACTTCTTTAAGTGATTTTAAAATTTTCTTCTCTTTAGGATTACATACACTTCAAAGTAATACATAAGGAACTATGAACATAAATATTTAAGAAATAATTTTCTCTTTACCTTATTCTATGCTATTGCTCTGTTATAATACTGCATTTTTATCATTAATTATTTAGTTCTGTTATCAAGTATTTTCACAACAAAAATAACAATACTAATGTTATTTCATATGGACCTTTTGGCCATCAGGTTATATTTTAATCATATCCAAATTATCAAATAAAGATCTTATTACTTCTTATTGTAAACACTACCCTGTGTTATCATTAATTAATGTAGAGTTCCAATCCAAACACTAAAGCAATGTTTTTTTTAATCCTATAATATTATGTGGCATATTACTTTAATTTTTTATAAGCCACTTTTATTCAGGTTAATTTTAAATATTAATGATAATATTCATTAATTTGTTAACTGGATCATGGGTCTTTGACTATATAAAGCCATCATAAATTTATATCAGTATTAAACTGAAATTAATCACTTCCTCTCCCCAAGTAATTTTCAACTACACTCAACATTTCCGAATAAAATAATAAAGAAATTTATCATCTATCACATAGCCATTCTTATCATAAGTTTTCTTATGAAGTGAATTCTTAATTTATTTCTTGGAGAGTATATTTCTCTCTTTCTTTGCTATTACATTAACATAAATTTTTACTTGGAGTAATTGCTTAATTCATTTTTTATAGGATATGATCCCATTTTTCTTCATTATTACTGCCATGAGTCTTTCAATTATTATTTTCCATCTTTCCCTTACTCTATAATATATATTTTTATATCATTGTGTTTCACATCTATAATCTATATTGTGAGATAGTTCATTCTCTTCATTTTCAATTTCTTTGGAAATAATTTTATTTTTGAACCATATTTTATAATATAATTCTCTTTCTTTAGTTTTTGCTTCTTCACTTCATTATACTGATTCAACATTTAGAAGTTTCTTATTGAAGTTTTTCTGCTCTTCTATACACATTATTTGTATTACATCATTACAACAATTTATCTCTATCTTTTCAAACTTTTCAATCATAGTTATCTTTTCTAAAGAAACATGTTCTGACATTGTATAATTTTCCATTTTTACTTTCCTAGATTCTATCCTCATGTCATTTTGAATATTTTTAATTCCCATCTAATATCATTTATCTCTAATCTCGATATATTCTAAACATTCTCATGAGCTTGCGCAAATTTTATATACTTGTCAAATTTTGATACCCAATTTTACATTTTTTAACTTTATTGTCTAAATTGTTAAGCCTAACTTGTAATCTTTCCTGTGACTTATTTATTTGGTCACTTAATTTATTGAATCTACTATAATCATATTTATTATCAGATTCTCTTAATTTATCATCCAGATTATATTTAAATTCTTCAAATCTTACATTCATATCATTCAATTCAATTTAATATAAGTCTACTTTATTATTGAATTGTCCAAATTCTACATTTAATTCTCTGATATCTCTTTTTAATTCTTTACATTGAACCTCAAATCTATTATTAATATCTCCAAATTTATTATCAATTTCTCTACTTATATTTTCTCTTAATTCTTTATTTTCTCTACTTTGAATATCAAATTTATTAATCATATCTTCTTTTAATTTTCTGTTTTATCTACTGTGAATCTTCATCCATCATTTTTCTCAACAATTCCTGACTACCATCTTCAGGTCCTTCTAATGTTTCAGCACTATTGGTTTTCATATTTGCTTTTTTTATAGCAAAAATATTATTCTTTTTTTAAATGAAAATAAATTATGACAGTACTTTAAATCATTTTATTATTTTGTATAATGTACTTATTCATTCAACATTCCAGTTTTTTATAAAAACCTGCAAGATAATGATAATAACAAAATTCATTTTGTTTTTTTAAGCATACAAAATATTTTTTCAACTAATATTCAAACAAATTCTTTAAAAAAATTTGGAATAAATTATAACTATTTATAAAATATTATTACTATATACAATATGAAATTTTATGCTAATATACAGATCAATATATGAGAACATGATCTCTCTGATTTTGGACTTTGATTGAACCTAAGTTAGTTGCATGGATTGTAACAGATTAAAATGATGCTATACACTTCTTTGAATGCCCCGAGTTTTCGGAGGCATTTATAACAAAATAAAATTGAGAAAATTAAAATCTAAATTAGATAAGAATGGTCAAAGAATGAAATTTATGAAAACCATATTAAAAAATGTTAAGAATAAGCTAAAGTAATAATGTATACTATAATATATATTCTTCAAGTTTTGTATGTCTTCTTATTTTTGTATATATAAAATTACACAAAGATGACAATTCTTTATGTTATGATAGATTTTGAAGGCTCATTTATTTAACATATGTCTAAACACATTGTTAAGCTGTTATAACATATTTTATGGTATAATAAAAACACTATTTCTACATATTTTGAATTTTTAGACAAATTTAAGAACATTGTAATTGATAATAATGATGTTACTGCTTCATTGAATATGGCAGAAATGTATGGTTTTATTGATTGATTACCCATAAAAAATAATGAGCAAGCTTTAATATATAAAGGAATTTGCCAATATACAGCAAATTTAATTACTAACTTTCTAAGATGTATTGAAAATAATATTATTTCTTTTTCTGAAGATAAATACTACAAAATTTCTATATACTGAGTCATGAATCTGCCTATAGTTACACAATGATGTGATTTTACATATGAGTAGTTTTACAGGTATTAAAATATATAAAATATATCTTGATGATGTATTTGTTTGCAGACATTTAAGATAGTATAAGTTATCTTACTTGATTAATTCTCATTTTGAGGTAAATATTGATTACATTGAGCTTATACATTATTAAACATATATTTCAGTAATCATGATTAATAAAAATATATAATTTCATCTGCATTAACTCTCTCTTATTATTCAACCACAATGTCAGATATAAAAAGGCAAATGGAAAAAAATATTAGATTTTCCTTACAAATATAATATTAAAAATAATAAAAAAAAATGTTCCAAACATTTTTTTTAAATTTCAAATATATATTTTTTTTTACTGAAAAACTGGTAATGAACTTTTTTATAGAATATATATAAACTATCAAACTTTAAGGTAGTCCTAAAACATTATTAACAATTTATAATTTTGGCACATAATAGATTAATGCCCTGATTTTAGCATGGTGAGCAAAGATTGACTTATATATTGATAAAGCATAAGCATGTACTTATGTTTCTTTAAACTGAGGGTCATGGACAAATGCATGTAAATTCATAAAAACACATGACTAGAGTTTTGTTTCTTCTTACTAACATTACATATGTAATCTGTGCTATATTAATAATAGACTATTTATTATAATAAATTCAAAATATATTATATATTTTTAGTATCAGGTGATTACAAATAAGATTCAATTTCTTCTGCTACATAATGAATAGCAATAATTTTTCTTAGTCATTCATTAGATTATATAATACCCAATAATGAATAAATATTTATATAGTGTAGAGTGGTTTACTGAAAATTACACTACAGAAATAATTATTTATTATAGAATTAATTGGTTTGTATAATTCAATTAACAATTTATAATTATTGGACATCATAGATTAGTGTCCTGATTTCAGCATGGTGAACAAAGGTTGGCTCATATATAGATAAGCTCTAATCATAATCATACACTTATGTTTTTAAACTGATTCTCATGGGTATGTGTATGTAAATTTATAAAAGTGCATGACTAGATGTTTTCCCCTTCTTTATAATATTGTTTATTATTATTTATTTTAATATTTATGAAAAAATATTTTTATTAATAATTTTACAATATATAAAAATATTTAAAAATAAGCAAAAAAAATTATCATTAGTTTGGACACACATTTTTGGTTTGATAAATAAATAATTGAATCATTAAAAATATAATTAATTGAATGGCTTTATGGCTGGATAGTTCATAAGACATTTGAGTACCAAAAGTGTCAAAATTGTAATCAATCCAAAGTTCTCAATACACTACACAGAGCATTGAATGGTGTATTACTTAAAAAATTCATTAAAAAATTAAGAACTATAAATGGCTGAGTCTGGAACAAAAATCAAAAACCTGTATAGCATTTTTACAAAGACACGCACATTTTATTTTTAAAGGGTATTTTACACATTATATATATATATATAAAGTTATTTATTTATTCGAAATTACTTTATATTTTTGTTTGTTTGTGTAAAATTGGCATTAACACATGGAATCTGAATTTAAAATAAAAATCTATTTTGAGAGTTTTAATTTCCAAATTGTACTTCAGCTTAACCATTTTTTCATTTAAAACATTTGTTTTGTTTTGTTGTTTTTAATTATGGTGAGTTACTTTTTGATGATACTCAGAATATCAACTAATATTATTCATTAAAAACGTTTCCAGGTAAAGTTCTTATTTTCCAATTGTTTAAATTAGTAGCCAGAGCATGATGACATTGAAAAATCTAACATTAAGTTTGAAAGTTTTCTAGGTTATTGTTGGAAATTTAAAGGAAATCTTTTCAAAAAACAACAGTAAAAATACAATTATTATTTTTTTTTAATTATGGAATTATTTTTCATATATATATTTTTAATGTAAAACTTTTTATTTCTTAACAAAACTGCTGTTGTAAAATATTTATGACGTGGTTTTTTATTTTATTTATTTATTTATGTATTTATTTTTGATCATTCTAAACTTTCCGGGACTTAGCTTTTAAAATTAAAGTAAAACAAAAATATTTTAATTTATAATAAAAAAAAAATTCATTATTTAAGTAAATTTTTTTCGATTTTTAAAATAAATTTATGTATTATAAAACCAAAACAAAATGTGTACTATTGTATTTTTATTTTTGTCATCTTATTTTAATCTTTATAATTGAAATTTCTTCATAAAACGAATTTACTTCATTACAACGATAACTTAAATAAAATCATAACAAAAATAATTATTAAAAAACATTCGACAAAACTTTGTCTACTCTTCACCCTTTCACAATATTATCATGTTTCATGATTTTTGATGTTGTTGTTTTAGTTCATTGTATATAATACAATATCATAAATAATTATCACTAATTCATTTTTATACATGCTTTTTGAAAGGAAATATTTTTTTCTTGAGTAATTTTTTGAATGAAAAATAAATTGTAAATTATTTATTTCTATGCCCATATGCTTTCTTTAAGTTTGTCTTTTACCATTTGTAAATTACACATATTAAAAAATAATAAAACATGTAATTATTCATTTATTAATATTATAATTGATATAAGTACTAAGAGAACTGAGTAAGAAAAGCTTGAGCATAAAAGTTTTAGTATAATATGCTGAGAAGCTTTGTTAGCTTAATCCTAATATGATACTCATAGAAATGACTAGTCGGTGAGAAGGTTTGTTTGTATTGAAATTAAAATTCAGCAATAATATTAACTAAAAACTATATTTTATTGCAATTAACAGCATAGAACGAAAATAAAATTGTCAATTAATGTTCAAGTCAATCAAGGCACAGGATATTGTGACTCATTAATCACTTAAGCAAATTTTATTTTTTCACTTAATATATATCAAGCTTATTAAATTACGTTATTTATTCTGATATGCAGAAAGATATAACATATCAACTATTGCTATTTATAAAGGAAACATTTTGAGACAGATATAAATTACAATAAGGTAGACAATAAATTGTTGAAATAGTAATAGCATTCATCATGATGTCTTAATATGTATCTCCTAAAAAAATCTGCAAAAAGAATTTGGGTATGTAAAAAGTTTATAAGATTAGTTTCTCCAGTAAAACATTAACTTTATATACAAAAAGAATGATCTATGAATCTTTTCATTGTTTTAAAGTATAATATATGTGAATATAAAAAGGCTAATATCATTGCATGGCTTCTAATATAATAGAATGTGATATTATTGGAACGTGGTCATAGATTTTTTTCAATGCATATTTGTTTATAGTACTATAGAATAAATGGAAAAATAGATAATCTGAGGATTTATACACTAGTAATAGGGTTTAATCTATCGAATTTTATAATATTATTAATTTGACATATTACAGAAGGGTATGTACATGTTTGTTGTGAGAGAAATATTGGAACAAACATTAACTTAAACTTTCAGTAATAAATAAGTATGTTATTAGAAAGCAATCTGTAAAATATATAGAATTCTCTTTACTTATAGTGATAACCCATAATCATGAAAAAAACCCACTTTAAAAAAAATATCATAGAATATGTTACATTAATAATTGGTAGAGTTTGTAACTCCTGATAATCATATGATCATTCTGATTCAAGTTAAACAAGTGGTTGAAACTTTTTTAAAAGTTACAAATTACAATATCTGAATTAAAAAAGAAACAATCAAGAATTTTATTAAATTTTAAATGTAGGTGAGCAGTACTGAGATAAAATTAGGAAATTATAAGCAAAATTAATAAGTATACAATCCAGAAGAAAAACAATTGAGTGATAATTCTTTCTTTAAGGGTAAAATTATTTTGGAATGAACTGTTAAAAGTTATAATGAGTGCAATACAATCATGTGTCATATAAAGATGGAAAATTATATATGTCCATATAGAATAATTGAGTAAGAAAGGCAAAAAAAAATTGATTTCATGTAGATACATTAATATTCTGATAAAATAAGCAATTAATGAAATACTTATTGATTTATTATGTGCCAGTTGCTTATAAGTAATGATGATTATTGTGAAAAATTCTTAGTACATTGTAGCGAAATATACTAATGAATTTGGTAAAAAGAAAATACACATAGAAAGAGATTGTTTTTCAATAATATTTAATTTATTACTGCCTAGCATGCTTTCAATATATATTTTACTATATCATATATTGAAAGCATGATACACAGTAATAAAGCTAAATATTATTTTAGATAACTAGCTTTTCTGTATATATTTTCATTTTACCAGATATTACATTGGCTCAGAAAAGAAGAAAATTAATAACAATTGAATACAAAATTGAATAAAATATGATTTTTACAATTAAATATTATGTCTATGATGTTTCTGTTTGTAAATGATAGTTTTGTCTAATAATGTATTTCCCTGGATTTTGTTCATATGATGCAATATAACATTTTTGAATCTTGTGCATTATTAAACACATATATTGGAGATCTTTTATCTTTTTCACATGTATGAGGTCATATGTACGAGTTGTATAAGATGGATTGGATAGCTGTGAAGAGATTGAAATTCTGGGTTCAAGTTACTTCTAATTACATGAAATTTAGTATATATATATATAGTAGAGTTTGCATTCTTTTTCATATGCAAATATAGAAGTAATATAAACAGTGTAAGATCATTTAATTTGTTTTAAAAAATATATTTATTTTCAATAATATTTCTGGTTATAGCAGAAATCTGTTTTCTGTCTGAGTAATTTAAAGATTGAATCTCACCTAGAATTCATATGATAATGTCTAAAGTAATAAAGGATTAAATATAATCAATCATTAATATTGCTTATCTGAAATTAATGGTGTCAATGCTGTGGATGCAGAAACTTTGATTGTTAGTAATGCCTTTTATCAGTGTATCTGAATTTTTACTACACCATTCTCAAAGAAACTAGAACAAATTGTTTTATGCATTTGTAACAATTTGGGTAGGGGTTGTACAATCATTGCAGTGTGATATGCATTGCAAGTTTTGTTTTATTCAATGTATAATTCACCATTAGCTCAATGTTATCACAATCATCTATCAGCTCAGAAATCAGACCAATCTTTTACAGTATAATTAGATACAGAATATACAATTTCCCAAGAAAGCTGCATAACTTGGATTATGTGTTTAGGTAATATGCAATCAAATAGAACTTTAATATTATGTATATATAATGTTTAAGTATCTCTAAAAATAATACATATATGAAATTAAATTGTAACATGTGCTATATGGCTTACTTGAAAAGATGTATGTTCCATATTTATCTATAGTATGAAAGGTTGGTCTTACTCCACTGATGGATAATTATGATAAGATTAATCCATAGGTAAATGATGCACTGATAACAATTACCAAACTAATCTGAATAAAGCTTTAATGAAGCAATGTTCAAAATGTTGAAACTTTGCTAAAGCTTATTTCTGTTTATTTGTAAATATGTTATTATCATGATTTAATCATATGAAGATAATTTTTTTTAAGATTGGGCAGAAAAAAATGATTGGGAGACAATTCACTATGACTTTGACTAAAAATAGTATATTTTAATCTGTTTACACTATTTTTAGCATTAGTTATTGATATTTATAATTTTGGCAAACAATTTGAGATTAGTAAATGAATTAATTAATCCAAATTACAAAATGAATTAATTAATTTATTGAGTTGGATGAAAATCAAATGATGAATAAATTATTATCATATTATCCATATTAACTTGTGAATCTACAAAGACAACTGATAAAATATTTTATTTTTTTATCTAAATTAGTAAAGCTTTTTTCTACTTAACCATTCTAATATGCAGCACCATGCCTCTTACTTTTCAGCATTTTCTGATGTTTTTCTTTGTCTCACACATCAACAAAATATATGATAAAATGATTATAACTTTTCAGAAAATAATAAATTTGACTTCATTTGATAGATATTTTTGTTACTACTGAAATAAATTTTAAATGTTCACATTTTGTTTCTGTAAATATTAGAAAAATAAGATTGCAATCAAAACAAAGACTTTACATGTCATCATTTCTAGAAAGATTATTTTCAGTTTATAAAATCAACAAAATATTTTTTAATTATTATTATTTTTAAACATTAAAATAAATAATTATTTATTTCTCTTATATCTAATGAATTATGATTTAAAAGTTTAAATTCCTTGAATATTTATTGCGAAATTGTGATATTTTTCTTACTCATAAATATAAAGTAGATTGTTTATGTTAAAGCTGCTTTTCTAATTTTTTTCAGGCCATATTTACACTAGCTGCTAATATAATGTTATATTTTCGGAAATAAAGTATTTCAAATCAAAATAAGTTATTAATAATTTTTATTTCTTGATATCTAATAAATATAGTGCAAATTATTTTTAAAAAAATATCTAAAAGCATAATAAATTTGTAAAAAAAACAAGAAGTTTTTGCATCATTGGAAAGTACAATGTCATAAAATGCTGAATGTTTTACAGCCTTGGCAATAGACAATGGCTGAACATGTCAGGGTGGGGCTTATGTCTATTGTAAAAGTGAGAATTTTGAATTTCCTGTTTTTGTGCACAATTTTAGGGAAAAAAATTATTATACTAAAATATATCATTTTACACACATTTTAACATATAATACTTGTGAAAAAGAGCACTAAGTGGTGAATTGGCCAAAAGACATAATAAAGGCTATAGAGTTGACAAAGATTATGTTGTGGAAATGGGATTGAGCAGAATATGGGAAAATTTAGAGTGGGGAATGGAAAATAAAGTGGCTAACAGGTTTGTCTGGGCATAATTGCTGAGATATTCTTGACTTTATTTAAAGAGAGGCCACAATACATCACATCACATCACATAATTAGGGTCAACCACTTGAAAAAACTTAATTATTTTTTATTAGCAGTAAATATAGAGTTTGTAATAACTTTTCTTTCACCTTTGGAAATTGATCAGATTTAATACAATTTTTTTGCCTATTATTTTATTAAATTATATATCAAATCTGATAATTAATAAATATACACAGAAAAGATATTTTTTAATATTCAGCTTTATTACTGGTCGCAAGTTTCCAGTATATTCAATATATCATATTTATAATATATAGTGGTGTGATTATATGTACTTTATATCAGTGTTTAATTATTATCTATTAAGTCATTCAACATATTCAAATTTAAAGTCAAATTTAGATTTATTCAAATCACCCATTTCTTTAATATGGGTATGCTTGCTTCTTTTTTGTTGATAGAAAAATAATTGCTAGATATTGTACATGCTTCACTGACTTTTCACTTTGTATCATCTCTCTCTCTCTCTCTCTCTCTCTCTCTCTCTCTCTCTCTCTCTCTCTCTCTCTCTCTCTCTCTCTCTCTGTGCACACTATGTCTCTGCTTATGTTAGTTCAAATCTGTGACCAGTTTTCTGTTCATGGTCTGTAAATATTGATATATGCTCTTTATCTCAGAGGACTTTATTATATAAATATTTATTTTGGACAAGTCACATTAACAGATTGGCTCTGTGTAGCAATGCAGGCTGGTTGGATGCAGTTAATTTTATAGACTACTTGTAGTGCCAATTTGTTTAATAAAGCATCTTTATATGTGTTGACTAATTGGTTAATTAAGGAGTATTTCAAAATCTTATATTAAATTTGTCTTTACATATATTTTTTTAAAATTTATTATACAATATTGAGAATATAAAGTAGGCATATCTATTTTTTAGATTTCTTTTGGTGGGTGGAGTGAGGGTTTCTTATTTAGTTATAGAATCTATATATGGTGTTTATCATCATTATAATCTATCTTTTGAAAGTCATTTATATACCTTTCAATATTGTTCTTTTTAGCATATTTAAACTTGCATAGTATATGATTTTCATGTAAAAAAAACCTTTTAATCCCACATATTTAAGTGACATTGGAGATCTTTATCTAGAGCATGTTGTTCTTCTTTTATTTATGGTCTTAAGCATCATTCTGTAGGCCAGCAGGTGGTCCAAAATTTCATTTCTCTACTATTGTGTTCTTTCTCCAATGTTAATGATTGTGTTAATGCCTGCTCCAATTCCTATCATATTTTATCAACATGTGTGTCTGTAACGCATATAAACTATGTTATCCATGTTTCTAGTATTTAGGGATGACACAGTTTTTGATTTTCTGCTAGAGATAGACTACAGATGATGCCACTGATGGTAACTTTATCAGTCAACCATTATTCATTTTATAATATTTTTTATTTGCTACCACTATGAGGAAAGTCAAAGAATCATGTGCAATAGCCAGTGACCATTTTTCTATCAATAGATAAAAGCAAAGATATCTATATTGAAGAAATCTAAATAAATCTAAGTTTAAATTTAAATTTAAATACATTGAATAGTATATTAAATAATAATTAAACACTAATATAAAAAAACTTACTATCACTCCATTACATGCTATAAATATGATATATTGAATATAGTGAATGCATGCTAGGCAGTAAAAAAGCTGAATATTAAAAAACTACATTTTTTTGCGAGTATATTTATTAACTAGCTATACTACATTGGCTCAGAAAAGAAAAAAAATAGTAATAATTAAATTTTATACAATTTAATAGTACATTATTAAGAGACAAGTTTTGTCAACATTGATTTTATAACAATACTTATTATATTAAACTCATTTATTATAATCTGAATTTTGTCTTTTTTTTCATTTATCTTATATAATTATGGAAGGAAAACATAACATAACATGTTTTCATGTTATGATAGAGTAAATATTCTTTATATGTACCATTATTTTTTTGATAATTGACTTGGATTCATTTAGTCTTGTGTCATTTTGAAGTATACTAAATATTTACTATTAATATCAAATTAGCATGTCTTCTAGACATTACCAGTACATCTAATTATTGTAAAATTTAAATTTTATTAGAGGTTCTGTACAGTATTTTTAATAACTATACACTTGCAAACAGTTAAGTTTTTTTACTGAGATTTAAAGAATTTAATAATTTAATAGTTATGAGAGGAAAAATATTTTAAATGTAATCTAAAATTATACAAATTGAATAATGTAGAATTAATAAAAAAAAAAAATTTCTAATCATTAATGTTGGAATCAAAACACTAAAAAATAATGAAATTCTATATTCTTATTCTCTTGACATCCCTATGTAGTATTCTTAATTGTCATAATTTGTTTTATTTAGCTTTAAAAAATTTGATTATTTAATTTTTATGAGAGAAAACCATTTATACTAAATCAGCATTTATTTTTATAGCGTCTGTATACAATTGTAATCACATTCATATCAGCTTTTTCAAACCAAATTGTGCAAACGCTTTTTGTGAGTGTTAAATAATAAATGAATAACCTCTGACCCATACAAGATATAGAATTTCCCTTTTATTGCTGCATAAATTCTATATCTTGTATGGGTCAGAGGTTATTCATTTATTATTTAACACTCGCAAAAAGCGTTTGCACAATTTGGTTTGAAAAAGCCGATATGAATGTCATTTATACTAAAGCAATTTTTTGAACTTAAATTGAATATTGGTCTTGCATTGGTAGTAACTAAATAATGATAGTATTTATTTCCAGTTTTTAAATATTTTTTTATTAAGTAAATAATATTTTGAATTACATAAACACATAATCTTAAGACTATGCACTTGAAAAAAACAACAGTAGGGAGCTCTGCAAATCTTTAACACAAGATTTATTTAAAAGACAAGAGTGGCCACTCTTTTTTCTATTTATTTAGAAAGTAGGTTGAAGATAAGAATGGCTGCTTTTTTCTTTTAAATAAATCTTGTGTTAAAGATTTGCAGAGGTCTCTACTGTCATTTTTTCAGGCACACAGTCTTAAGGTTATAGTCTTAATAAATATTACTTTATGTAACGAGTATGTACTTTATAAATATAATTATTACAACTTTATATTATCTTAAAAGATTTTTAAGCATAAGATCTCAACACTGACTCATTGTAAATCGAAAGATTTCACAAATGTTAATGTGTTATAGAATTTATGGACTTAATCAGTGAGGTATTTAATAGCCTTATGCTCTCAAATCAAAATGCTTTAGATTCTCCTATTTATTTAGAAAGTAGGTTGAAGATAAGAGTGGCCACTCTTGTCTTTTAAATAAATCTTGTGTTAAAGATTTGCAGAGGTCTCTACTATCGTTTGTTCAGGCATATAGTCTTAAGATTATAGCCTTAATAAATATTAATTTACGTAACGAGTATGCCCTTTATAAATATAATTATTATAAACATATAATATAAAACTGTATTTCCTCTTGATATTATCTTAATATTTGCATTTTGCATATTAGAATGTTTTAATAATTCATAAAAAATTCAATGTTGGATTTAAACATTTTCATATTTATTCGAATATACATTAAGAGATTGAAGTTGATGAATTTACAAAATGTAATATAAGTTAACACAATGGTATTCTTTATCTAGATTATAGTAAATGTACATGTGCTTATGATTATTATTACAACATAATTATCTCTCATAATATACCTATATCCTAGCTAATTTGTTACCATACGTATCCGTATTATTAATATTTGATTTATTACTTTTTCACCGTAAATAAAAATATATATTCTCAATAAGATGTATATAAATAATGCATAGGTTTGATAAATAAAAAAACTACTTATTTATATATAACTGAACTGGAATTAATAATTTTCAGATATATGCTTTTTTTTTTTTTTTAATGATATATGTAATTGTATTTTTACTTTTTTTTCTCTAACACTTATCTACAAAAAAAAATAAACCTCTTAAAACATTTTTTTATTCTTATTTCTCAGAACAAGTGTGATACTGATTTGTACATTCTCATATAATATCCAATTTATCTAAAGTTCCATTACTTCAACTATCAGCATTAACAGAGAAGCTGATAAGCAATATAGAATTTATTTAGCTCCGTTTATTTCAATTACAGTCTCCATTACAATCTCATTCACAAAGTAAAGCATCCAAATGACATTTCTACAAACACGTTAACCCTTTATGTCTTGAGATTTTTAAATATATATATATATTTAATTATAAATTCCGTATCTTTAAAAATCTCTCTGATTTTGTTTTAATTGATGAATTTTATTAGTGTTATTTGTGTTTTAAAAATACAATTTTATAATTTATATACTTTTAAGTAATATTGAGCATTTCATAACATTTTTTTACTTTCAAAATGTAATTTATTCATTAGTTTTTTTTATAGATCTTATAAAAACAATACTGGTTTATTTTATTTTTTCATCTACTTAGAAAAGGATTATTGTTAAATTCAAAATGCGTAATTTAACTCGTTTGCGCTTATTATCCACTCACGTTCTATAATATGCAAATAAATAAGCACATTCAAATATACGCATGCGTATACCTATATTCTAATTTTGAAAAAAAAAAATTCAGCATCAAATTGAATGCCTGGCTTAACCAGTACCATAAAAATCATTAAATCTCCACACTTGTAAAATATAATTTTACATTTCATTACGGTTAAATATTTTTGTTATATATGTTGAAATCAAATTATCCATATATTCAATTTGGCAGTTTTTTGTTCCTCCCAAAGATAATTTCTGTAATATTTAACACGGAAAGAAATAACTTGCTCAGTAACTGTAATGAGTTTGTTATTAATTTTAAGAAAAATTTCCTAATGTGTAATTTGTTAAAATTATATCCTTTGACCATTATCATAACCATAAATATTTTCCAAAATATACCTTGTCTAATACTCTGACAATACTCATCCAAACTGTTATTGTTTTACTTTTCAAACCCTAGACATTTTATTTTAAACATATTCTTTTTTATGTTTTACTATGTCATTCTCTTTTACTCATTAAGATATTTAAAATTTTTTGTTAATAAATAGAAATTTTTAAAATACATTTACAATCTAACTTTTCTACTGCACCAAATTATTATTTCTATTCTTTTCAAAATTTACATATCAATACCTTTTTGTCTCTATTGGTAATCAATCAAGTTTATATATATTACACTGAAAATAAAACATATAACAATTGTCTTTATAAATTCTAATTTATCTTAACTTTCTTTCATTATTTATTTGTTTTGTAAGCACAAATATTTCAAAGTGTTACAATATCAATTATATATTTATAAATTAGTAGGCTAAATATTTTACTAATCTAAGTAAAAATATCTATAAATAATTTAATAGGTCAAATATTTTATTGATCTAAGTAAAAATATTCATATATAATTCAGTGGGTTAAATATTTGCCCAATTTCCATTTTTTAATATATTATTTTGAAATATTGCAATATTTTTCATTCTATATAAAAAATAATATTTACTTCAAATGCACAAATATTTTAAAATGTTTGAATTTCAATTATATATTTATCTCTAATTTATTAGGCCAAATATTTTGCATTATATATATATATATGTATGTATGTATGTATCATTTTAAGGTTTGCTATTATTGAGATATAGATCTTTAAACAGAGGGTGTTACTGGATATTTGTAATTGTATAATGGTTTGTATATATATATATATATACCCGCAAAATATGTATTTTATATATATATATATTGCATTGAATTAAAAATATTACAATTCCAAATATGTATATATTAAAAAATCTCATTTTGGGGACCAAAAGTGATAAAATTCATGCATGATGAAAGGGTTGAATCTATCTATAATCTTATATTACTATGTATAGACTTATTTTACTACAGTCATCATTTTACAATTCTTAATTTTAAAAAATCTGAAGATGTCAGCATTACATGGAACTTTTGGGAAACAATATTTAATTTGCATGCAATTATGTGGAATTTATTTTTTAGATATCAATAGAAATGAAAATTTCTGATTGGCCAAATGGTTTAGCCCAAAACCAGATAAAAAAAATTACAAATAAAAGAAAATATATATATTTCAATAATTTATTCACAAATTTAAAAATATTTATACAATATTTTGTAAAATACCTATTTCAAAACAAAAACATTCATCACTATAAAATTTTTTAAAAACATTTATTTTTAAAATAATAACACAACATTTATTATGGCAAAATGGAATCAGTTTCTGGGTAAGCAAAAATGATCTTTTTTCAAAACAGTAAACAAATTATTTTTTTTTTAATTTTAATTATAATAAACGAAATGTTTACTTTTAATATATATTTTTTCTTTTTTGATCATAAATAACTCTAAATTTACTTTGATTTAATATCATAGAATTTAAATATCTAATATATAATCCTAATAACATTTTGAATAGATAAATTATGTCCAGTGACTCCAAGTGCTATTGTTATAAATAAAAAAATTCCATTTACAAATTTATTTTCATATATTGCAAAGGTAAATATTAATTTTCAGAATGATTCACATTTGAAAGCTTTCATTTGTAATAAAATATGTTAAAAATCCTATTTGATGATATAGAAGCAAGGATCAATTGACTAGGTGTGCCTTTGTATATAACTAATATTAACCATAATGTTTACTCCATCAGTTTAGTTATAAAATTTACTTCATGAGTGTATGTGATATTCCATAGTAAATTGTACCTAAAATATATCATCAACTTTGAACTCAGTGTTGATGTAATTGGGAAACATATTTATGCATTGAGGAAAGAATTGCTTGTGATTCTTGTTATAAAATTTTTGCAAATCCAACTGTTGTAGATGCTGATTCATTAATGTTAAAAACTTTCTTGCCATTTTTTAACAATATCAGTGTTTAAATTTTTTCTATTTATTTGTTAACATTTTTTTAAAATTTAATGAAGATAAATATAAACATTTATTTTATTATATAAGTATAATAATAAATGTAAATTTTTAGTGTTTTCATTTTTACTTTTATTTTTTGCATTTAGAAAAAACTAGGGATGAATGTAACTTGTGGCTGCATATAATCTATGTTTTAACTTATTGACATAACCTGAGTCAACTATTAATTTTGTAACAATACTATATTAAAAAATCACATTAAGATATCACTACCTAACTGATCCTTTAAAAATTATAGCTCCTGGTATTATGAATAAAGAGAATCTTGCCATCTCTTTCTTTTTGATGGATTTGCACTCACACATTTTGTTTAGATTTTTTCTTTTACTCCCAATATATATTATTCCATATCTTTGTTATCTTTATATTTGTATTTTACTAAACATTTAAGTTACAGATGTATACATAAGCAGTGATAAATATTTTTATTTAAAAGATTCCCTTTTAAATTTTGTTTCCATGCAACACTAATTATTTCTATTTAGGGAACACATCTGAATTTAATGCAAATGTTATTTGAATGCAATACATTTTCATCAAGATTTATAATCTGATTAAATACATATGGTTGTTACATTATTCCAATTTATTGCTATCAATGCAACTATCAACATCTTAGTTTTTTAATAGTTATCTTTAGTCCTATTATTTTTTGCATTTTAATGCTACATTCTTCCTTTTAATATAATAGTTTTTGTAATATTTCTTAAAGCTTGAATTTAAGTAAATCTCATTTGTTTTTATTCTATAGCTTTTCTTTAAAAGTGCTATGAAAATATTTGGACATGTGAATTAACTCTATCTTATTATTAAAACAGGCAAAACTTTTCATACAGTAGTGCCACTGAGTGCCAACCAGAGTAATCAATGGATGCCAAAAAGGCTTGTGCATAAAATCCCTATCTAGTGCCTAACCATCCAATATCCTCAGACTAGTTTCTGGCTTGTGGCCTTCATCAATGAGGAGCTTTGGATTTTATGCACAAGCCTTCTGGAATCCATTGATTATTCTGGTTAGCACTGAGTGGCACTACTGTATGGATAGTTTTGCTTATTTTAATAACAGTAATGTGCTAGTATAAGAAATAGTGATCATGTGATGTTTAGTGGGCTATCTTATCTTATCAATTACTAATGTTAGTAATACAATCTAATATAATCACTATTATTGAATTTTGATAAATATTTTTTAGAATTTGATAATTTCCTTGATTCATATATTAATTAACTATATCTGAAGTTTTGCTGCAATTATTAGAATAAAAGAATATAATGCAATATGTAGCTGAGCAGTATTAGGAACGGTTTATTTTTTTTTTATGATGAGTTATATTACTTAATTTAGCCAAGTTTTAGGATTTTAGTTTAAATATGTTTGTCACATGATAAACTAATTTTTAAAATAGCTATGAAATTTTAACATCCTGATATTTTATTCACATACCACTTGCAAGTGAAAAATTCAATACATGGTACAAATGAAATTTTATTAAGTTAAAATATATTTACAAAATCAAACTTTACCTCACTTTATCAAAATCTAAAATGCTACCATAACTATAATATATATTTTTAATATAAAGACCAAAATATAATTATTTCAAAAACTGGTCACTTTTGTATTTTTATGAAGTTATTTTAAATGATTATGATTTTCATTTATTTTTATATTGCAAATTACCAAAATGAATAAAACAAGTACCATAAAGCAAAAATCCATAGTCTATGTAATTCTCCAAGAAATAAATTAATTAATAAATAAAATAAATCATGCAAGATTCATCAAAATTAGTGCAATATTTGATGAGTTATTAAGTAACAAGTAAATTTTCACATTTATAAAATAATAAGGGTGTTTTAAATATATAATTATTGAGTAAATGCTTATAGAGACAAACATTTTTTCCTAATCCATAAATCTAATAGAAATGGCAATTCATATTCATTGTATTTTTCTATAAATTATCTTAACATAAGATGTGATCTATTGCTTTATAACAACATTTAAATACAGCTTATCATTTTGCCTAGTCTTAGATTAAATATCTTTATAGCTAATTTGTATATTAAACTAATAGAAAAATGATATTTCTATAGTTTCTATTTTTTTATGAATATAACTATTACACTCTTTCAATTATTTGGTATTCATTATGTATTTTGCTAATACTTTTTTCATTTTTAAGCTTTTTTTTAAATACCTTTCTAATTTAATCATTTCCAAGGGTTTTGATATTTCTCATTATATGAGTGCAAAGTTTATTTTTTATCTAAAATGCTTAGCAATTCAAAAAATGTTTTAACTATAGGGATTGTTTTATTGTGTTTTATCACTATATAGTTATTTGTAAAGTTTATCCAAATTCTTGATGATGACATGCTTCTTTTGAATAAAAATACCAGTTGTTCTTAAATCATAAAACAAGTCTTCTTCCAAAATGCTGTTTTATAGTTTTAGGATTCAATATCTTCTATAGGTTTTCTTAAATTTTTAGTGCCTTTTTACAGAATTCTAGATATTGTTTTTCTCAATATATAAATAATAAAAAAAGATTTATATCCCTTCTATTTTTTATACTATGCCTTACCTTTACCAGAAATTCATTTATAAACTATCCTCTATTATAGTCACTACTAGTGTCTCAGTTATGTTGTCATTGTACAAGTCTGAATATTTATCAAATTACATTAATATTTTTAACATTTTTGCATGTTATATCTTAATTTCATTGTAGCATTACTCTTTTTTCAAAAGCTTTTATTTTTGTTTTACTCATTACTAATCAATGATTATCTCCT
The DNA here is from genome assembly GCA_028023455.1 of Epiperipatus broadwayi. Classification (NCBI taxonomy): domain Eukaryota; kingdom Metazoa; phylum Onychophora; class Udeonychophora; order Euonychophora; family Peripatidae; genus Epiperipatus; species Epiperipatus broadwayi. The sequence continues at coordinate 3,180,103 of JAQFVV010012480.1, read as the reverse complement.
TTGTAGAATCCCTTTAGCATATTATACACTTGAATTACATAATACCTATTAATTTATATATAATTAAAGAAGATTTCAATTCAGACATTTAAGTTTTCTTCAGCTATCTGTTCCATCTTATATAACCAATATACATGACCACATACACTGAAAAAGCACATACACTGAAAAAGTAATGTCATGTTATATATGACTTGCTTTATTAATTACACTGAAAAAGATAAATGATCTCCAAAATACATATTTCATGCTGAAATTCTGCCTTATCTCCTGTGTATTTAAATGAACAGATTAAGGTCATGTATATAAGATATCAGAGTGACTTAAGGGCAACATTGAATGACAACAGTATTGACATGGACATAGCTTTAAGCATTCCATCACCAGATTTTCAATAGTATGGATGACTGAAGATTTCAGGGTGGAGAAGATTAAGGTCTGTCCATTAAAGTTTGAAGATTTGCTATCTTAATATAAGTTGAGCATTAATTTTATATCTCGGAGAGGCAATGATCTGAATCAACTGATGAGTGCAGGTTCAGTACAAAATACATATATTGGAGATCATTTATCTTTTTCACATGCATGTGGTCATGTGTAACAATTATATAAGATGAGGTTGATAGCTGAAGAAAGCTTGAAAGTCTGAGTTCAAATCTTTTTTAATTACATCTTAAAGTTGGTATTTACAATATACTAGTATTGATTTATTATAATTGACATATTCTGTTGTGTCTCATTTCAATATCCATTTTGTTTTTAGTTGTTTTTTTAAATGTCTAATATACTTTTTTTAAAAAAAAAAAATTGTTTATGTCTTATCTCGATTCGCTCTCAAAATTCAATTTAAGCAATTTTATTTGTTAATCAGCCTAAAATTCTAGAATTAAAATCATAATAATTTTCAAGCAGTTTTTTGTGTTCAGAAGTAATCTCTATATCAGTACAAAAATTATCTGCTTCTTCAACAAAATGACAATTTATTGCTATAAACTTAATTGTTTGTAATTGGTATCTTCCATTAAGTCAAACAACTAATATAATCATTTTATCTAATGCACTATAATTATTCTCAATGTGATTCTTCCAATTTTTATTTTAGTGAATATTAGTCTACTTATTTCTTTCAATATTTTTGCTTTTATAGAAAAATGTGTGCCCAAATTTCAAATTTATCAATTTTTAGCTATTATTTTATCTTGACAATGCAGTTTTTTTAAATTTGAAATTGAGTTACAATTTTAGGTAGTCACCTTAAGTTAATAACCTGAAAATTTATTAGTTCTCTCTATGCTCATGTTGCCTACAACAGTCTTTGTTTATATCTTTATACATTCTAAATATAAAAATAGATAATTTATTTGTGACTATATAATAACAAATAAAAAGAGATGAAACATTCATACACATATCTATCTATCTATCCATCTATCTATCTGTCTATCTATTTGTCTATCTATCTATCTATCTATCTATCTATCTATCTATCTATCTATCTATCTATCTATCTATCTATCTATCTATCTATCTATCTATCTATCTATCTATCTATCTATCTATCTATCCATCCACCCACCCACCCACACACCGATCTATCTATCTTTTCTTCTTCCTCTTCTTCTTCTCTTCTATCTATCTATCTATCTATCTATCTATCTATCTATCTATCTATCTATATCTATCCATCCACCTATCTATCAATCTATCTGTCTGTCTGTCTGTCTATCTATCTATCTATCTATCTATCTATCTATCTATCTATCTATCTATCTATCTATCTATCTATCTATCTATCTATCTATCTATCTATCTATCTATCTATCTATCTATCTATTACCTTCAAAAAATCCAACCAATCTTTCATTCAAAAGCTTTCTCTATCTGAAAAAAGAAAAAAATACAATGATTTTTGGTTTTGAGATTTAAAATGCAATAAATTCGTGTTGAATAGCATATTGTTGAGCAGTCCATCCTTAATCATTTACCATGAAAATTATCTCATAGTAATAACATCTGCAACAACAAGAAATATGAAGGACCCCCACATTAGAAATTTTTCTGCTATATTTCTTTTATTACCTCAAAAAATATCAAAAGTTTTTCTTTCAGTTAATAGCAAATTTATTTTTTAGCATCCAGTAATATTATATGTATGCAAAATGTCTGACATCATTTCTGACTGCTAAATTACATATAAAAAAATAATAAGTGTCATATATGATTTTAAGTACAATTTATATATAAAATAATTTATAGTGATTTATTAGCAATCTGTTACACTGAAATATATATAGATTTATTATTTACACATGTATACACATGAGAATAATATTAAATAAAAATAGTTTTAGATTAAGATTCATAAGTGTTTACATGATTTGTATTAACATAATAAAGCAAAAGAAATATACGTATTAATATATATATATATATGTGTGTGTGTAAAGATGGGTTTGAACATAGTTAAATGGTAGGAGATTGAATGTGGGCTGTGAAGCAGGATCTGAACATCAGATCATCTGCTTCAATATATATATATATATATTATAAGAGTATATATATATACTCATACATACATGTAATCAATATGTATACATTATATTTGTATTCCTATTATATTTATAAAAATAAATATATAATTTAATAAATTAATATTTTTCATTCTTTAAAATGAAAAATCATTGTTGAGAAAAAACAGTTGACAAGGTGATGACCTCTGGGTTCACATACAGTTTATCGAATTAAAGGAAATGAAATTAACTTAATGATTTCATATCAAATTGTAATGTAACAATATAGAATGTGATATGCTTCAGCAAGCTCATGCAAATATATATATAAATAATTTTTTTTTTTATTTGAAGGTTAAGGATTCTATTCTGTCAGCTATATCCTCACAAAGACTTATACTGTGTTTGATTTAAAAGAACAGTGTATAAGATAAAATTTATATTTTGAATGATTTAATAGTTATTAGAAGAAATTTATAATTTTTTTTTAAAGAAAATAATTTGAATATATTTTTGTGTTCTATAAAAATCATTCTAATTGGAGTTCTAAAATGTAAACTTTGTTTTAAAAAGAACATGTTTATAAAACTTCAACTAAGTTAAATGAATGTACTTTGCATTATAAGGAAAATGCAAAGTGAGTAGAACACCAGTTTATTGTGGGATATATAAAATGTGCTTGCCTAGTCATATATATATATATATATATATGAATAACTTCTTTTGCAAATGCCTATAAAATTATATAGAAGCTATATCTGTAAAATGAAGTTACAATTGTTAATAAAGGAACTGTGTATTAACAAAGCTGACATCTACATAGAAGGAGGAAACTAAACATCAACTTGAGCTATCCTATGTTTTTCTTCAATGTATAGCAATGAAGGAATTAAAAATTGCATCTTCAAAGGATTTTCATTTGCAAATTCCAGGAACATCTAAGACTATTATATTAACTTTTATAAATACCATTTAAGTTTTTAAAAATTATAATTGGGAAACATTAATTTCATTTCCTTTATTATCTAATTCATTTCATTTACGAAATGAATAGTGAGAGGGAATTAATAATTTAAAATATTTTTTGTTTTTATTTATGATTAATAAAAATTTAGATATAGGTTAAGAAATATTAATATGGGAAAGGCATGTAAAAATATAAAGGGATTAAGTGAACTTAGAGGTAAGAAATTAAATTATTTTTAAATTCATGTACTATTATTTTTTATGACATGACACTACTTTGTTTGTATTAATCCAAATAGTCTAATAACCATTATGTATGATAAGTGGATAAATGACTAACATTGACATGAAATATATATTTTATATTAATAAACATAAAATATGTACAATTATTTTAATAAATAAAAACATTATATACAAATAATTGGATTATTATTTGTATAATCTAATTCATATATAATAGTGTTAATATAGAAGTCTTAATATTTAGATACTTATATTTTATATATGTTATAAAATTATGTAGTGTTATGAGTTAAAAAATATATCTACTGTAAATAAATAGAATATTTATATTTTTAATATAAAAAAGTAGATAGATAAATAATTTTTATATATTATAAAATTTAAGTTAATATTTGTTAAATAAATAATTATTATGTTTTTTATATTAAATTAAATGAAGTCTTCAATTTTGTTTTATTTATTTATTTGACTTTATAAGATAAGAACAAACATTTAATATAAATAAACTTTATTGATTATTATATTAACTTCATGAAACCCATTTTAAAAAGTTAGTGAGATTTGTTATTAATATTACTCTAGTATATTGATAGGAACCCTTGAGAGAATCAATTGTTAAACTTTCCTGAGTTCGAAATCTGACAATAACGGTTAAGTCAATTAAGGTGAAAATTAATTTGATGTGGTTTAGATATAATAATTTATTAATAATAAGTTATTTATTGGGAACAGATATAGTTTTGTATCAAAATTAAATCATATCATTTGTGGCATCCTATATGAAGACCTAAAAACTGACTATAGTGACATGCGACTGCCTTAACTTATCTTGTTGAGAGAGTGCATACCATTACAATATATATATATATATAATAAAACAAGACACAAATTGTGTAATATGCTTTTAAGCTTGTATTAAAATGTTCATTAGAGGGAGTTTATCACTAGCTCCAATCAAGCTTTAATTTATAAGTGCTAAAAGAGAAAGAATTCAAAATCTCTATAAGAATGTTCTTATATCCAGACCAATTGGTATGAATCTTATGGTTCACCTCAATGGGGAGTTAGGACTCCAGACACTAGATCTAAAATACCAACCACAAAATTCCATACTTATCTAATATGTTATCATCTATTTGAAAACCTGAATTTTTCAGACATGTAATTGTCTTCAAATCTAGCCTTGCAAACTAGATAGCTATAAGGGTCTGAACTCAGTTCAATTTCATCATATCTTAGTAGCCTCAACAATATAACATCGCAAAATACTTCAAGGGTACACTTTATAATAATTAACAAAATAAGACACAAATTGTGTAACTTGCTTTTAAGCTTGTATTAAAATGTTTATTAGGGTGAGCTTACCACTAGCTCCAATCTAGCTTTAATTTATAAATGCTGAAAGAGAAAGAATTCAAAATCTCTATTGGAATGTTCTTATCTCCAGACCAATTGGTTTTGAGCTTATAGCTCACTTCAGTGGGGAGCTAGAACTCCAGACTCTATATCACAAATACCAACTCAAAATTCAGCACTTATCTAATACATTACTATCAATTTGAAAACCTGAATTTTGCAGATACATAAAGATCTTCAAATCCAGTCTTACAAACCAGATAGATATATGGAACTGAAATCTATCTGGTTTGTAAGGTTGGATTTGAAGACATGTATGTGTCTGAAAAATTCAGGTTTTCAGTTTGATAGTCATGTATTAGATAAGTGCTGAATTTTGAGTTGCTATTTGAGATCTAGTGTCTGAAGTCCTAGCTTCCCACTGAAGTAAGCCATAAGCTCAAAACCAATTGGTCTGGGGATAAGGACATTCCAATAGAGATTTTGAATTTTCTCTTTTGGCACTTATAAATTAATGATTGATTGGAACCAGTAATAAGCTCCCTCTTAATACAAGCTTAAAAGAAAATTACACAATTTGTGTCTTGTTTTATTAATTATTATTATTGTACCCTTGAAGATTTTTGTGATGTTATATTGCTGAGGCTATTAATATATGGTGAAACTGGACTGAGTTTAGACATATATAATTATCAGTTTTTTAAGGCTGGATTTAAATATATTTGTGTGTCTGAAAAATTCAGTTTTCAAATTGATAGTAACTTATTAGATAAGTGCTGACTTTTGAAATGTTTCTTTAGATTTAGTGTCTGGAGACCTAACTCTGCACTGAGGTGAGCTGTAAGCTCAAAACCAATTGGTCTATGGATAAGGACAGTCTGATAGAGATTTTGAATTCTTACTCTTTCAGCACTTATAAATTAATGCTTGTTTGGAGCTCATGATAGGCTCCCTCTAGTGATCATATATATATATATATATATATATATATATATGATAACAGATGGCATTCTACCAAAAACATATATATATATATACAAATATTAAACCCACATGGTTAAGAAATTCAGTACCGCCCTGTGTGAAATAATATATACATAGATTACAGTTCATATTTCAAAATAGCCAGCTCAAAATGACACCACTTTGAACTGTCTGCTATAAGATGTTATGTATTTAAATACGAACAAACTCAAACAAAGAACTTGAAATTTTAGCAATCAACAATCTTAACTTTTTGCTACAAAGAAACATGTTTTACTATTATTATATAAAGACAAACTAACCTTTAATAATTTTAATCTTTAAACCACCTAACACAAATATATAATATATATATATATATTGAAGCAGTCAATCTTAGCTTAAAATTGAGCTTCATGAGTTTATCTACTAACCTGTGTTTAAACTCTATATCCCATCCTGCTCCTTCTGTCATATATATATATATATTTGAGATGTGCACCTAAAAGTTATAAATTTTAACGTTCAATAAAATTTTTATTATTATTAATTTTATGATTATTAATTCTTTTTTATTAATATACATAGGTGCGGCTCAAATATATATATATAGGAGCAAAATACTAACAAAATATTGATTTTGTTTGTAAATATTTTATTATACGTCATTTTAAAACTTTTTCTTTTTAAAATACTTTTTTTTCCTATTAAAATGTATATTTTATAAAATCCAAGATAGAAGATGCACCCTTAATTGTCCAAAAATAATTAAAGGGTTGGAAACACTATTGTTTTAATCTGGGGAAGGAATTTTTAATTGAAGTTTTTACTTAAAATAAAATGGGGATTAAGATTAATGATTTTCTTTTGTTATAAACATTTTTGTCAAATCTATTTCTAATTTTGAAATAGATTTGAATTTATTTATGGATATTATCTTACAGTTGCATCTTTAAAAACAATCGATAAAAAAAGGGGTAAGAATTTTTAAGATTAGAGATTAGATTTTAAGCTGAAATCAAGTAATTAAAAGCATTCCAAAAACACCTGGGAAGAAGTATAAAATGGGCCAATTTTAATCACCAACAGATTATCTACTATTGAAATAACTGCAGTGAAAGTAACCCACACTGGTTTGAAAGTTAAAAAAAATAATGATCGAGTAGTAAGCCCATTCTGTGAAGATCATTTTCCACTGTCATAATATCCTGCCTCCCTGAAATGAACAAAGACCTAAAAAAAGAACTTTGGAATGCTGATCAGAAGCTGGCTGTCACCAAGAAGAATTCACTTGGATCCTTTAAATGTCGTACTTTGAAAAATGGACTCTTAAAATTGTGCAAGGTAAATTATTTCAAACTGCCACCATTGAAACTAAATCTAGTTTTCCTAACTAGTCTCAGACTCTACTGTTAATTTCTCCTAATGTATAATTTAACTTTGTAATTTTTCTAATATGTAAATTGCTCTCAAGTAATTTCTATAAATTTAATTCTTTCTCATATGCTCTAACTATATTAATGTTGGTGTGGTCATTTCTTTATATGTATTTATTACTTGATTTTATATATCTACTTTAGTTATTATTATTATGCCAATCTCAACCAATCTGACGAGTTGAATTTCTAAAATCTTTTCTTTCTTCTTTTTAAGTAAACCTTCATGAATTAAGACTATTAATGTTCACTTAAAATATAATGTATTGTTAATTAATACGCTCGTATAAAAATTTGTTTACTTAATTCTGGACTCTACCTGGGAAGAATCCAGAACTCAAGCTAATTATTGCTCTGAAACCTTATTTACTTTATAAATGTTATTATTCAATTCTGAAAGGGTGACTTATTAATTGTTTTCTATATATAACTGCTAGTTATTTTCTTTTTCCATACTCTTAAAATATATGCTTAAATATTCTCAGTTGTAAAATCTGTGAAGGTGAGATTGAATCATTTTTAAACAGCAGAAAAGGAAGGGGTAGACTTTAATGTACATTTTACTATTTTAATGATTAAGTATAATATATATATATATATATATATATATATATATATATATATATATATTACAGTGGCATCACACATTATCTGTATAAATTATGACATTCAAACTAGGGTCATTTATTTTTAAAGCTGTAAAACTTATTCAATGTCATTAGTGACATTTATCATTACTGCATTACTGACAATCAGCCTATCTTCGTATATATATATATTACTGACAATCAGCCTATCTTCGTATATATATATATTACATGTTTCTAATCTTCTAATCTGGGGGTTGTAATAAGTTCGAACCCATAGATTTTCTTTTCAAGCCTTGTCCTGAGAATAGTTGATCTTTCCAGGACCATTTATTTTGTATAAAAAGGCCTTTGGCTGTGATTCCTGTAAGTCTGGCACATGCTATGCTTATCCACTTCATATAACAGGCCTGCACATTGGTGATGTCCACGGCATGCCTTAACCACTTTTCTCTAAGCACTGCACAAGAAGGGGGTCTTAGACTTCATTTTCATCCAGAAAAACTACCCTTTTCCTCTTAGTTCTTTGCCATTATGTCAGTACCACCCAAACTTCGTATTATTATTATTTCTTTTGCTTATTCCCTAATTTTAGTGCTGTAATGATATTAAAATTGCACTCTACTCAAAAAAATATATATATAAATGCCGAATATTATTAACTTTATTAATTTATATTGTTATTTCAATCTTATTATACAGTCCCACTGTCATAATGTATTATTGTATTTATGAGTATTTACTTTACCTTGGGGAAAATAAAGCGTTCTTCTTACCAGCGCTAATTAAAAGACATTTCATTAAGTATTTTGTCATATAATCAAATGTTTTATAATAAATTTTATTTATTTTCACGACCATAATGGTGTGAAAATAGTTTATATTATATCTGTAAGGAATCTCGGAACACTCCCCGAAATAATATTAGTCACCATGCTTCAGAACCATATATAAAGGCGTTAATGGCAATATTATGTAAATTATTTTTAATCATCGATTGGCATCTTAATATTGGACCCACCAAAGATGTGTGTTTATTTATAATATATTATTTAGCTAATAAAGAGCATATGAGAAATATAACGTGAATGACAATATATAATTATCTATCGTTTGGTAGACCACTTGCTCATTCATGCACATACTAATGTATGCAATTAATTTATAAATGTATGTATAATAATTTGCCATTATATTAAAGTATATTTTTATTGTCTAACTTATTTGAGTAGTTTCCAAACGTACAGGTATGCATATACATATTTTAGTTAAGTCATAGCTAATAGATGTCTCATTGTCTTCTCCGCTCTGCTAGTGGTCTGGATTTAAAATTAATTCTTGTGTGCCATCATTGTTATGTTATTCATTAGGTGTTTGATCTGGGGCTTAGAGAGTGGGTTCGAATTTAGGATGGTCCCTGACTAAAATCTCGGGCTTGACTGGGTTTGAAGTACATTTTGTGAGTTCCAGCTCATGTTAGATGGATAAACATGTTTTGACCGATACAATATATATATATATGAAAATGACATTGTTTAATTAACAGGCTTTATAACTTAATGGAAAACACTTTCTGGAAATATATTAATAACTTATAATAATCATTTATTAAGATATTATTCCTATGCTACATATGTACTTTGATTTCATTTAATGAATCGTATACCTGCAGAGTTACAGGGGTATCAATACCTGATTTCCTTGCCCATGTTGACCGTTTTAATACCTTTTCCTACTCCACACAAATGCAAGATAAGTACTGATTTCAATCCACTTTTAATACAGATATACGTACGTATGTGTTCTTGTATAATGAATTTCTTTAGTTAGTCACCTGACATAAAACTTTATTAACGCATTTTAAATAACTAAAAGTTATATATTAAATTAAAAAGTACTTAAAAAGCAAATTAAATATACATCCGCGAATTTTATTCATTTATATATACATATTTTCATCCGCATATATATATATTATATTTTAAATATGTAAATATAATATATAAAATATTTTTTTAAAAAAATAAAATAAATAGAAAAACTTATTCCTGATTTTTATCCAGTTAACCTGATCTTTGTAGGAGAGAAACAAAGAAAAAATAACTAAAAATTCATAAAAATTAATTATTTTTTTAAATATTTACAAACTGAAAAGTGGGGTGTGTGTGAAAAAATATACATTTAATTTGAATAAAAATAAAAAGTATTAATAATTCTAAAATGTCATAATTAAACATATTACAAATTTTAAATTAATTAATCAAAATCCGCAAAAGCTCAAAGTAAAACATTTACAAAAAATAAAAATAAATGAATGTGAATTTATGATTTAAAAACACTCTAGTTATTAAAAAGTATATATTCACTTACTTTATGAAGCAAGTAGTGATAATTTAAATATTTAAATTCATCTTCATAATCCTTTTTATCTATTATTAGTCGAATAGGAAAAGGTATCGCTTTAAGCTTCAATTGAATTTTTCTTTTTTATTACAGATTCTCTTTTACGTTTCAATTATCTTAAGCAAGTGCTCTGTGTTAGATTTACGATTTCTAAAGATCCAATATCTATTTCTATTACCCAGAAGTTTTTAATTTTTTTTGTAATAATATGAATGATAACTCGTAGTTATTTGACCCACTATTTTCTTTAGATTTCTTTTGTTATTCTCAATATATATTTTTTTATTATGCTAAATGGTCCGCTTTCTCTGAAATATTTCTTTATTATGTATTAAAGTGTTACAAAATTATGTAATTGTTCCTTTTTTTTTTTGATACTCTTAAGCACTTTTTTACTATTATGTTATTTCTATTTAACACTTCATCAAAATGTAAACGTATTAACGACTTTAACCAGTAAGTAAAAGTAGCTGAGGGTTTTTATTGGCTGATAAGTTTTTTGTAACAATAATAAATGAAATTCATTATAAGTGGCATTCAAAATTTTAACTACAATTTGTAAAATATCTTTTGAACTGGCAAAAAAGACACACATCATTAGCATAAGGTAAATTTAGAATCCAAGAAAACAATGTTCTTCTTTTAGTTTTTAAACAATTCAAATTAAAAATTTCATTATCAAACTTAATACATTGTACAGGCTTAAACCTGCATTTATATATGTAATATATGCGGATTCGAACTCAGACTTTCACACGACCCACCACTCTCAGTGCCATCTCATATTGCTGACCCACCTCACACACATGTTGAAAAGATAAATAATCACCAATATATGTATTTCATGCTAAACCAGCAATCATCAATGACTAATATGTCAACATGGGTAGGATGACAATCTTGGCACTAACAAGGGCTTTGAACGTTCCATCATCAGATTTTCAATGAAATGGAAGGCTAAAGAGTTGTGAGTTGGAATAGTATGAAGCCTGTCCATTAAAGTATAAAGATTGGCTATCTTAATATAAAGCTGAGTTCTGATTATATATATGTGTGAGGATAGAAATCTAGACCAACTGATGATTGCTGGTTTAGCATGAAATACGTACATTGGTGATTATTTATCTTTTCAACATGTGTGTGATCAGGTGGGTCAGCAATATGAGATGGCACTGAGAGTGGTGGGTAGTGTGAAAGTCTGAGTTCGAACCCACATATATTATCAAACTTGTAACATATTTTGATCTCGGTCTCATTAAACCATCTATAAACAAATCCAAAGACCACTATTTTAAAATTTGAAAATAATGTTGGACCACATATATACCTTTGGTCAACATCAGATTTCTTTTTAAAGTCTTCAGATTTCCTATTTATAGTAATACAACTTTCTCTCATTTAATCATGTAGAAATGTATAATATGGATAAAGGTTGATGTATAATCAATTGATTTCAAGTAATGCCACAGATGTATCCATTTAGTTGAATTAATCATGTAGAACTGTATGATGTGGATAGAGTTTTGTGTATAATCATTTTACTTCAAGCAATGTCTTAGATGTGTCCATTTAGTTGAATTAATTACCTTTAACAATTCAATAAGAGCAATGAGATTAGGAAATATAAGTGTTTTGAAGAAGATTGCTGGCACAATCAAAACTGTAAACTGAAGGAAATGGTGGATAATAAAGCACTGTAAAAGTAATAAAGTGTTTTGGCAAATTATTATTATAAGAGCAATATATAAGAATCTTTTTTGTTCCTAACACTTTTCTTGCATTTACCTGGCTACAAAAATTTTGTCTTTAATCCTTCTTGATTTTTTAAAACCACAGAGACTTTAGTAACCATTCATCTATAATTGGAAGCAACCTATTCAAAAATATTCACTGTAATGGATAAAAATGATATCCCAAAATAATTACTGTAGTATGGTCTATTCCTGTTATTTAAAAAAAAAAATAGAATAATAAGATAAGCATTTTGATCAAGGGGTACAACGGCATGAGCCCATATATTTCTAAAAAATTCCAATATTTTTTAATTAAACATATCACCTCCACTTTTTAAACACCTTCAGGTGTTTCATCAGTACTTTCACCTTTTTATTTTTAAGATTACAAAGAATTGCTTTAATTTGACTAAGCTGAATATCTATGCAAAAAATTTCATATCAGGTGCTGTATCATTATGCAAATGATGAAACAAATATTTCCTCCATCTGTACAAAATATCATTGTCATCCTGTGTGCCAGTGATGGATTTAATAGGGATGTGTTATTTTCAGTGCATCAGAAATGATCTAGAATAACCAGAGTCAGAAAATATCGATTTTATTTACGGATTTCACTCCATTGATCACTTTAAGCCTTATGTTAGTATTCAAACTTATTCTGCTTTCAGACCTTTATATTTATTATGAAGTTCCACATTTAATTTATTATTTTGGCTGAGCAGAAAAATATCACATTCTCTTTTATTCAAACATTTATAATGCAATCACTGTCAGAAAATGAGTCATGACTCCTCTTATTAGTGAATTGTAGAATATATTTACTTGTATCCATAACAGACCATTAAAAAATTTGATGATTAATAATATGGCTATCCTGGAAGACCTCATAGAAATTTTTGTGTTTAATATCCATTGAAATTTAATGCATATAATAGATTCTTCTAAATTATGAATACCTGTTTTATAATTCAACTATTATTTTAATCTTGCAGCATATTGATATATGATTTATCCAACAATCTGTATTCATATGTGTTTATACAATGTGAATTTCTCTTTTATTCTGATTCCTAACTATAATATCATCTAATAAATGTGTAAGTGTAGATACATTCAAGCTTTTTTTGTAATGGTTACTTAATCAAAGTATTTGTTATGGTTAATTTATGCCATGTTTAAAAATTCAGTAATAATTAATTATTTGAGTTTGTAGTATCAATTTCATCATTTCCAGTAACTTTTGTCCAAAGTCTATTATTTATACTAACATGTGCATTAATGTCTCCAACAAATAAAATTCAATCTTTTAATAGCATTTCTAGAATAATGCTATCAAAAGATAAATAAAAGCTTTCTCTGATTTTTCTGAATATAAGGATGTAATAAAGTGAGACCTAGTACCATTGGGCTTATTAAGTTGTTAACCCTACCAGCCTTTTATTGATGCACTGAGGAATTGCAAATACAGAAGATACTAAATTAGATATTACTGTAAATCCAACAACATACATTTATCCTTTGTTGATGGATCTTTCTTTTTAAAATGTTGTACCTATCTACATATTCTTTTTTTTCCTTTGGTAAATGAGTTTTACTAAGGATATCTATAATAATCTTAAATGTTGCTAGTCATTTAACAACTAGTGCAGTTTTCTTTTCTGTTTGTGAAACGTTTGTGCAAATTTTGTACAATCCCTATACTTATATTTTCAAAAAACAGATTGCAATGCTTATTCCTAGTACTAACAATGCACTATGCTTTATCATTACTGCTGATATTATTATTACTATAATTATTATTTCTATTACTATAATAAATATTCTGCCAAGGAGTGACATCCTAATTACTCTTACCATATTTTCTATATTCTTCCACATCCACAAGATTACTTTAAACAATCTTTTTTAGTTGAAAGTCCTACCTCAATCCAATGCCTATCAGCTTATTAAGCCTTCTCACATCATTGCAATCATAATTCTCAAGGGCTTAAGCTAAAAAAAATACAGAATTGGAATCTGAAACATTGTTCCTGTAATTAAATGATGGTAATGTGGCTGCACAAATCCACAATTCTCTTGTCAAAGTTAAGATACACAAAGATCTGTTGCCATGAGGGCCTCATAATGACTGAGCTCTGCAATAACTTAAATAATTGAGGGAGAAGAGGATATAGACAAAAAAGACTGAGTATTTGAAATAATACATAGATTTTGCTTAACCATCATCTTATCCTACAAGGTCACAGAGAATACACATGGGCCAAGGAATGTTTATTTATTATTTACAGCTGGCCTTTATAACTGAAGATTATTTCATTATCACACCACCCATTGGACCCATCATTTGCTTGAAAATAAATTTTATTTTCTCTTTATATAAAAATCTAGGAAATATTATTTTAACTATTATGATATTTAACTTTAACTCTATCACAAAACATATAATTATATGAAGTGCTGAAATGTTATATATAAATACAATTAATAAATAAATTGAATTATCTCTATTTACTTGGTCATTTTATTTTCATTTTAATCTACAAAATATTTTTTGCAAAACTGCTGTAAAAAGTTTTTTTTTGGAAGATGCATAATTTAAATCATTTATTTCGTGGTTACTGAAGTTGAACTTGGTAAATATTCTTTATACATTAGAAAAGCCTTGATCTATACTATAATGTGACAAAGTTTTTAATCAGGAATGTTTATAGAGTCAAACGTCTATTGATTAGAAATAAACTGGGTACAAGAAAAAAGCAACCCACATTATAGTGTTACTTTGATTTAGCTGACAGTTAAATCCAAATGTTTTTGGGTTTTAACTGTAGATATTTTGAAATGATTTTATTTACATGTGATTGTGAAAGTCTATTAAATTTCAAATTAGTAATATATATATATATATATATATATATATATTTGATCATATATATATATATATATATATATATGATCACAAATGGAGCTATTCCAATAGCCCAGTCAAGCTTGTTTACAAAAAATATGATATGAGTAGGAATGCAGGTAAACAGTTATATATGAGTTTTATAGATATAAAAAAGGCATATGATAGAATAAATAGAAATAGATTATGGATAAGTTTAGCAAATTTGGGAATGGATGAAGCTTTAATAGATATTATTAGGAAATTATATGAAAATAATTATTATATATATATCAATTAGAGAATATAGTATCAATTAAAGATTAAAGTTAAAAATGGTGTGGAACTAAGGCAAAGATGCCCCATGTCACCTATTTAGTTTATGTTGTATTTGAGTGGAAAGAGCAATATAAAGATTAGGAAAAGGGATAGAGATACCGTTATTAGGTAGTAAGGGAGTATATATTTTGTCAGGTCTTTTTTTTTGGTGGATGATATATTTTTGTGTGCAGAAAAAAGAGGATATGGAAGTTATGTTGAGGACATGTGCAAGGGTGGGTAAAGAGATGGGGTTTAAATTTAGTAAAGAAAAATCAAATATAATGATGATTAATACTGGGGAAAGAGAAGATGTAGAGTGTTTATTGGGAGATATTAAGTTAAGTGTGGTGAATAGATATAGTTATTTGGGAATTATTTTAAGTAATCAGAAAAATTATTTGGATGAATGAGAGAAAAAAATGATAAATGAAGCAAAGAAAAGAAAGGGATTGATAAATAAATTAACAGTGTTTTCATATAATAAATATGATGTAGCTAGAATTATATGGAAAGGAGTTGCAGTAGCAGGTTAATGATGCATTATATGTTAGTAAAAAGTTATTAGATTACTTAGAAAAAGCTCAAAGAGGAGTAGGAAGACATGCATTGGATGCAGAAGTATGGACAGCAAGGGAGGCAATTCTAGGAGAAATGGGATGGTCAAGTTTTCATATGAGAGATGTAAAAAAGTAAAATGAAAATGTTTGGTAGATTGCAGTTTATGGATAATAAAAAAATAGCTAAAATAGTATTTATTTGGGTTATGAGTAAAGGGCAGGTAACAAGATGGGTGAGAAAGGTAATGTGATATGCAAAAGATTTGGATAAAAAATATATATCAGTATATTTGTACAAAAGATGGGATGATTGTGTTAAGAGGATTATTGAGTGTTATAGTAGTAAGGAATGGGATAAAAGAATAAATTTATTAATAAAGACTAGGGAGTTAGAGAGATGGAGAAATAGTATGGAGAGTAAAAAGAGTTTAAATATATATATATTATAATGACTGAAATGTAAGTGAAGATCGAATCTAACCGCAAACTACGATATCTGCTCTACAAGGCGCCATCTAGGCATTTAAACCTAGAAAAATTTATAGAGTAGGCAGATACGCGCTGTTAAGATTCCACTTTATTTAAATATTCCGATCGTTAGCCCAAGTCACTAGCTCAGCGGAGACACAGAGATAAAAATCTATATCTTAATTTATATCTTAAATATCAATAAATAAAAGCCACTGCCAGAAATTAACACATAAAAATATTTATTTACGCACATATAAAATAACATTTAAATTTTGAGGAATAAGTTTAACATTTATATAATTAATTTAACGAAAAACAAAAAAATCATGATAAAAACTTAAAGAATAAAAAATAAATAAATGGAAATGATTTTACATAAATAAGAAAAAAAATACATCAAATAACACTATTAATAAAGAATTTAGTTTGGTCAGATAGGATTCTATTTGTAACAATTAAATACTAGGAAAGTTTAAAATTTAAAGTTCTTAGTGTTTTCAAATTAATATTGTTCGTTATATCTTATAAAGTTCTTACGGTTTTAGAAATGTTCATCTTTTACAGTTGCTTGCCGTTTGAAATCCAGCGTTTAGTTTTTTACTTTTATTTGCGAACTTTTAAGTTTTTATTTTAAATTAATGTAACGACATATTTATATATCGTTACATATCAGTAAACTTCCTCAAAAAACAAAAAACATTAAAAAAAAAAAGACTTTACTTAGTGTTAGTAATTACATTACACAAATTGATTATATATGAAAATTTCAAAAAGCCAAATTTTTTTTTTACAAGACAAAAATGTAATTACACACAAATATAATGATTTAAAAAAATGTTGACTGTTGATTCCTTATTTCCAGCTAAATTTCTGCCCCTTCCAAGTTTCATTTCTCCTACCTTTAACTATTACTTAGGCAAGTTGAACGATTAGATTTTAATTTAACAAGACTTTTTCAAAAAAAAAAATATATGATTTATATTTATTATTACGTTTTATTCCTCGCATTTATATTTACATATGCGCAATTTTTTTTTACTGGCAGTACCTTTAAGACCAAAAATTCAAACTGTAACTCCATGTCAATACAACAAATATATTTATACTAATTTCAGGAAAAATATTACGAGCATGTTTTATTTTCAAAAGTACTAGTGGTTTATTAAACATCTGGCTTTAACTTTACATTAGTACAAAAATGTACTTATTTCAGAAAAAACAACAAATGTTATTTGCATGATTCACTTTTAAATTCTCAGGGCACTCATGATTTATTAAAGAGAAAATTTCATCATCATCAATTCCCCTTCTCAGGGTCAATCTCTGAGGTAAGGCCACACTTGGGACGCCAATTATAACGATCGAAATGTAAGTGAAGATCGAATCTAACCGCAAACTACGATATCTGCTCTACAAGGCACCATCTAGGCATTTAAACCTATAAAAATTTATAGAGTAGGCAGATACGCGCTGTTAAGATTCCACTTTATTTAAATATTCCGATCATTAGCCCAAGTCACTAGCTCAGCGGAGACACAGAGATAAAAATCTATATCTTAATTTATATCTTAAATATCAATAAATAAAAGTCACTGCCAGAAATTAACACATAAAAATATTTATTTACGCACATATAAAATAACATTTAAATTTTGAGGAATAAGTTTAACATTTATATAATTAATTTAACGAAAAACAAAAAAATCATGATAAAAACTTAAAGAATAAAAAATAAATAAATGGAAATGATTTTACATAAATAAGAAAAAAAATACATCAAATAACACTATTAATAAAGAATTTAGTTTGGTCAGATAGGATTCTATTTGTAACAATTAAATACTAGGAAAGTTTAAAATTTAAAGTTCTTAGTGTTTTCAAATTAATATTGTTTGTTATATCTTATAAAGTTCTTATGGTTTTAGAAATGTTCATCTTTTACAGTTGCTTGCCGTTTGAAATCCAGCGATTAGTTTTTACTTTTATTTGCGAACTTTTAAGTTTTTATTTTAAATTAATGTAATGACATATTTATATATCGTTACATATATATGCACATATATATAAGATTTAAAATTATTTTAGTATTAGTTTTACATTTTAACATTTAACATTATTTTTAACTTTGATTTTTGACTTTAATTTACATTTAATTACTATTATATTCTAATTTTACATTTTAATTAAGTTCGCACAGATAAATTTATGAAAGCTTGTTTATAATGTTGAATATAGATCGGTTACATAGATTTCACGGTCAAAAACATTTCAAAGTAAACATAAACGATCAAAATACAAAATTATTGATTACTGACAATTGCGGAGGGAAATTTATACGTAACCCAATAGTATTCACCATAAGATACTTGCATTGTCACCAATAACTTAAAAGACATCTGAATAAATACATTTTAGATACTCACCGTAAGGTATCATTATTTATCGAATGTCTATATATTTTGATCAAATATGAAAACCCAAAACATACTTAACCGATAACCAATCCATGCAAGTGTCTATAAACAACTTAAATTTAATGCATTTTTATTTAGGGTCAAGTATGAATAGACCACATAGATTTGCATTTGAAAATAAAATATTATATCCCCATTTAACCTTAGGCTAAAATTTGCAGTCAAACTGGCATCAATTCATCTGATACATCGATGTATTCAATGTAATACGGAATACGGCAGCACCAAAAAGATTAAGAGGAGATATTGACTCTCATTAGATAGGAATATTACTTCTATCTAACGAGAAGAACAATAAAAAAAAACTCCATAGAAAGGAACTGCGCTCTGCGTCTTATAATTCCTTCCATAGGCAAAATGGGAGAGTGTGGTGTATGAAGCGATTCTGCCAGTAGCGAATCTCCGGCTACATCTACTAACTACATCAATATATCCAATCCATTGACCCAATCTAACAACGACACAAATAACCTAAGATTACCCTCCCCTAATATAACTTTACAAATCTATACAGCCATTCACGCCCGACTTAAGTTTAACATTTATATAATTAATTTAATGAAAAACAAAAAAATCATGATAAAAACTTAAAGAATAAAAAATAAATAAATGGAAATGATTTTACATAAATAAGAAAAAAAATACATCAAATAACACTATTAATAAAGAATTTAGTTTGGTCAGATAGGATTCTATTTGTAACAATTAAATACTAGGAAAGTTTAAAATTTAAAGTTCTTAGTGTTTTCAAATTAATATTGTTCGTTATATCTTATAAAGTTCTTACGGTTTTAGAAATGTTCATCTTTTACAGT
This sequence comes from Epiperipatus broadwayi, assembly GCA_028023455.1. NCBI lineage: Eukaryota > Metazoa > Onychophora > Udeonychophora > Euonychophora > Peripatidae > Epiperipatus > Epiperipatus broadwayi. The sequence continues at coordinate 3,160,378 of JAQFVV010012480.1, read as the reverse complement.
TGCTTGCCATTTGAAATCCAGCATTTAGTTTTTTACTTTTATTTGCGAACTTTTAAGTTTTTATTTTAATTTAATGTAACGACATATTTATATATCGTTACAATATATATATATATAAACAGAATATTAGGTGTGAGTAAATATATGATAATAGTAAGGAAAGTAGTTTATTGTTTAAGGCTCAAATGGGATCTTTACCTACAAAAGAATATACATGTAAATGGAAAAATATGGGTGATTTATTTTGTAAATTATGTAAGGAAGAAATAGAAAATATTAGGCATTTGTGAATTGAATGTAAATGTTTGAAAACAGAAAGGGTACATATAATGAAGTTGTGGAAAAATAAATATGAAAAGAGTGATTATACAGAAAGTGAATTATTGGTTTTTATGCTGGGTTTGGGAAAAGATAAGGGGGATTTAGATATAAAGGTTATAGAGTTGACAAAAATTATGTAGTGGAAATGGGATACAGCCGATTATGGGTAAAGTGAGAGTGGGGAATGTAAAATAAAGTGGTTTATAGGTTTATCTGGGCATAATTACTGAGATATTCTTGACTTCATTTAAGGAGAAGCCATAATACATCACATCACATCACATCAAGCTTGTTTACAAAAAATGCTGAGAGAGAATCGAAAATTCAATATCTCTTTCAAATTGTCCCCAACCTTTAAAGCATGGTTTCAAGCTAATTGTCTTTTGTCAGTAAAGGGTAGGGGAACCAGAAACTAGATCTAAATCCCAACTCTACTGAACAGCACTTCTGTAAACAAGCTTGACTGGGCTATTGCTAAAGCTCCATCTGTGATCATAAAATGCAATCTATAGGCAGGTTAAAAAAAATTTAACTTGTTTTTGTTTATCATAAATATACCTTTGAAGGTTTTAGCAATATAGATTGCAGAACCTTTTAATTATGTGGTGAAAGTGAACTGATTTCAGACCCATATAGCTATATTGTTTGTTTAGCTGGATTTTAAGATATTTACGTATCTGAAAAAATTGTGCTTTCAAGCTTATAGGAACAGTTTACATAAGTGCTGTTCAGTAGAGTTGGGATTTAGATCTAGTTTCTAGTCCCCCTACCCTTTACTGATGAAAGCCAATTAGCTTAAAACCATGGTTTAAAGGTTGGGGACAATTTGAAAGAGATATTGAATTTTCGATTCTCTCTCAGCATTTTTTGTAAACAAGCTTGACTGGGCTATTGCTAAAGCTCCATCTGTGATCATAAAATGCAATCTATAGGCAGGTTAAAATTTTTTTAACTTGTTTTTGTTTATCATATATATATTGTACCGAAGTACATTGATATTAAATTAATTTTATGAGTCCCATGTTTTAAAATATAAAAATTGAAAATTAAGAGAATAAAATGTAAAAACTAAAGAGCAGGGGGGAGGGGGAATTTGTTATTAAATAAAATAATCTGTAACTGTTGTTTGAAATAATTTTTTTTTTGTTTAAAAGAGGGAAAAAGTCATGTAATAAAAAAATGATTTAATATTCTTTAAATAAATTTATAATAAAATAATAAAGAGATTTCATTTTATCTTATAATAAAATAATTAAATATATGTGCGTGTGTGTATCTAATTTTTAATAAAAAATAGAAGCAAAAGCTGATTTTATTTCACGAGACGAAAAACACTGCTGCTAATAAAGTTTTCCATTGTTTAAAACAGTATAAATACTTCAACTTTTGATCATTCTTGATCTGACTTTCTCATTTTAATAAAATATTTCTTGAAGTAATATTTCCAAAAAATGTTGCATTGTTAAAACCAATGTAGTGTGCAGTTGACCGAAGCCACTCTACACATTGAAGATCTGCAATTAGTTTGGAAAGTGTTAATGTTAAAATAGACTAAATGAACATAGGAGTGTGGGCATGCCAAACCAGCCACAAAAATCATACCATGTCACAGGATCTATGGAAGAGTCATTTACCGATCGTCAATGAGTTAAAAAATAATTCCATTATGCTGCTTCTGTCGTATAAAAAATCCTAGGTAATTATTTGACTTTGATATCTTAACATTCCTGATTTCTTCTTAAAATAAAAGATAGACTTTATTAAAAGAACTTTGAACTTTATGAATTAAATTTAAAAAAAAAAAAAAACTTTAATCTTCAAAAGATAATATTTGCAAGAATAAAATAAGTAAAAGCAGCTTCTATTATTAAATAATATTTTTGAAACAATGGCATGCACGTATGTGTGATTTGAGTTTTTAAAATTAAATAAAATATGATGTAATGTGTATAATTTATTTGCTAAAGTAATATATTAAAATGCTTTATTTTAATCTTTAAGAAAAAGTGTGTGTGTTTCATTATAAGATAAAACAATTAATTTATTTTAAATAAAAAAAAACACTTAAATTATTTTTCTTAAAATATTTATGTTTATTTTGATACATGCGGGTAAGTATAAATATTTATTTTCTTAATAAAAGTAGGAGGAAAAAATCTAATTATTAATAATAGTATTTCAGAAAAGATTCACTAAGTTAAATCTATAAATGTTTTGGCATTCAGTATAATGTTATTATTATTGGTTTTAAAGGATTGAAGTATTATTTTGAATGGTTCGGGGAAATTATTTTAGTTTTTTTAAAAAGTAGTAGTAGTAGGTTAGAGGGGGCATTTAAGATATACTTTATGTTTCTCTATTAGAGAGAGTTGAGAGGAGGTTGGTTCTTTTGGCCCATCAATATGGCGTGAAACTGGTTCATTTGGTGCATCAGCGTGGCCCAAGAACAAGACATTTTGAGTGGAAGAACCAATGGAAGTTGTAGTTTCGAGGGGCATACGGTGCATTAATGTAGATAGTTGGATGTTTATTAGGCACAGTAACATGGCCCGAAATTTGATGTTTAAAGTGGAGGAACTGATAGAATTTGTAGTTTAGAAGGGCATTCAGCACATTAATATAGATAGTTGGATGTTTAATAGGTGCAGTAATGTGGCCCAAAATCTAGTTGTTTAAGTGATTGGAGAGTAGTTGAATGGTCATTTGCACATTAATGTAGGACCAATGTAAACAACAATTGGACATTGATGTAGAGATTTAAAGGAGCCTGAAAATAGTCATAGCAAATGATAGGATTACTATAAAACATAGTTGGAAATTCATTTGGCGAATCAACATGGCTTGAAATTGGTGGTTTAAATAGAATAAACAACTTGAATTGTAGTTAGTTGTTTAGATAGTGGGTCAAAGTTGACCATTATTAATATAGTGGATATTTGTTGAAGAGAAGTTTAAGAAAGATATTGATAGTACTTGTCTTTTTTTTTCCAAACAGGCTAGCTTTGGTGTAAGACAAAAAGTTGATTTTTGTGGACATTAGAACATAGAAACCTATTTTTTTAAGATAGAAAAATAAAACACACTCTGAATGAGGAAGATAGATGAACATGAGGCATAGAATTAGAACTAAGAGGCTGGATGTTGACTGTATATACATTTGGAAATTTAAAATGTTTTGGTTTTTTTTTTTGTGTGTGTGTTTGGTTAAAATAATGCTAGATAAATTGGATAGAAAGAAAGAGCCACCTGATCGATTATAGAATAGAATTATACTGGGATGAAAATTATAGTGAATAAATAAGAATACACATGTACAGTTAAACAAATGTTAAATAAATAAAGCTAGATTGTTTATAGGTTTAAATTCTGGGAAAACTAAAATGCTCAGAATGATATTTTAGTTTCAGAGGAGGGATGGAGATAATGTACCAAAGTATATTGATATTAAATTAATTTTTATGAGTCCCATGTTTAAAATATAAAAATTGAAAATTAAGAAAATAAAATGTAAAAACTAAAGAGCAGGGGGGAGGGGGAATTTGTTATTAAATAAAATAAACTATAAACGCTGTTTAAAATAATATTTTTTTTGTTTAAAAGAGGGGAAAAGGCTTGTAATAAGAAAAATTTAATATTCTTTAAATGAATTTATAATAAAATAATAAAGAGATTTTGTTTTATCTTATAATAAAATAATTAATTATATGTGCGTGTGTGTAGGTAATTTTTAATAAAAAATAGAAGCAAAAGCTGATTTTATTTCATGAGATAAAAGACACTGCTGCTAATAAAGTTCTCAATTGTTTAAAACAGTATAAATACCTCAACTTTTGATCATTCTTGGTCTGACTTTCTCATTTTAATAAAATATTTCTTGAAGTAATATTTCCAAAAAATGTTGCTTTGTTAAAACCAACATAGTGTGCAGTTGACCAAAGCTGCTCTGTGCATTGAAGACCTGCAATTAGTTTGGAAAGTGATCATGTTTAAATAGACTAAATAAACAACGGAGAGTGGGTACACCAAACCAGCCATGAAAATCATACCATGTCACAGGATCTATGGAGGAGTCATTTACCAATCATCAATGAGTTAAAAAATAATTACATTATGCTGTTTCCGTCGTATTAAAAAATCCTAGGTAATTATTTGACTTTGATATCTTAACATTCCTGATTTCTTCTTAAAATAAAAGATAGACTATATTAAAAGAACTTTGAACTTTATGAATTAAATTTAAAAAAAAAAATCAACTTTAAACTTCAAAAGATAGTATTTGCAAGAATAAAATAGGTAAAAGCAGCTTCTATTATTAAATAATATTTTTGAAACAATGGCATGCACATATGTGTGATTTGATTTTTTAAACTTAAAAAAAAGAAATAAAATATGATGTAACATGTATAATTTATTTGCTAAAGTAATATATTAAAATGCTTTATTTTAATCTTTAAAAAAGAAGTGTGTGTGTTTCATTATAAGATAAAACGATTAATTTATTTTAAATAAAAAAAACACTTAAATTATTTTTCTTAAAATATTTATGTTTATTTTGATATGTGCAGGTAAGTATAAATATTTATTTTCTTAATAAAAGTAGGAGGAAAAAATATAATTATTAATAATAGTATTTCAGAAAAGATTCACTAAGTTAAATCTATAAATGTTTTGGCATTCAGTATAATGTTATTATTATTGGTCTTAAAGGATTGAAGTATTATTTTGAATGGTTCAGGGAAATTATTTTAGTTTTTTTAAAAAGTAGTAGTAGCTTAGAGGGGGCATTTAAGCTACCTTTTGTTTGTCTATTAGTGGGTGGTTGGAAACTGATTGAGCTAGTGGGGATTTTTCAGGTACCAAATTATACTGATCAGATAGACATGCTAATTCTAATGTAATTAGCTGGTGCCTAAGGTATTTCTCTTTCTTCTTTAAAAAATAAAAATAAAGTGTTTATTTGATCGGTGTATATTTGGTAGTCGAGTGGTGAATGTTATAGGTAGTTCACTACTGATGATAGTTGACACTTTACCTGAAAACCAGCCACTTTCTGGAAAGGAAGTTTGGGAGAACAAAGTATAATAAAATATTAGTTAATATTTTTATTAGTCGATGGTTGTTGCTGTTTCCCATAGGTTAAATAGTAAATTTTAAGTGGTAATTTTTGTAGAGTTGAGAGGAAGTTGGTTCAATATATATATATATATATATATATATATATATATATATATATATATTAATGACCTTAATATATTGTTATTAGATGGATATTTTGTTTATAATTTAACCAACAATTTTTTTTAACTACTAATTTTAAATTGTCAATGATTTCAAAAGTAAAGATAATACATCCAAGAAAAGTGAATTGGATCAGAAGTATAAATTTATAAACAAAGACATATTTTATTTCAATTCTAATTATTATATTGTAATATTTAATGCATTGTATAGATATAAAGCTATTCATTCAATAGTCAAGTGAATCATAACTCACAAGTCAGATTCCCAAATAATTCATTAATGAACTTGCAAATAATAGAATATTCTTGTATAAATGCCAATCTATTTGTCAAAAATAAATAAATAATATATTCCATTCATGTAAGCTTTTACTTTAGTGTGTGTATATATATATATATATATATATGTATGTATATATTATGCTGGTCAAAACATGTTTATCCATCTAACATGAGCTGGAACTCATAAAATGTACTTCAAACCCAGTCAATCCCAAGATTTAGGTCAGGGACCATCCTGAATTAGAACCCACTCTCTAAGCTTCAGATCTAATACCTAATGAATAACATAATAGTGATGGCCCATGAGAATTAATCTTAATCCGGATGACTAGCAGAGCTGAGCAAAACAATGAGACATCTATTAACTATGACTATATTAAAATAATAGATAAGGATGGCTGTAATATGTGGAAGTGGAAAAAAGAAGGAATTGAGACAACTCAAATAAGTTAGACAATAAAATATAGTTTAATATACTGACAAATTATTATACATTTATAAATTAATTATATACATTAGTGTGAATGAGCAAGCGATAGATAATTACATAGTGACATTCACGCTATTATTTCTCATATGCTCTTTATTAGCTAAATGATATATTATAAATAAACACACATCTTTTGTAGGTCTAATATTAAAATGCCATTCTATTATTATAAAGAATTTGCATAAAATGGTTATTAATGCTTTGGATTATGGTTCTGAAACATGGTGACTAACATTATTTAGGGGAGCGTTCTGAGATTCATTATACATATGATATAAACTATTTTCACACCACTGAGGTTGTGAAAATAAATAAGATACATTTGAAAAACATATTTGAAAATGACATTTGATTAGATGACAAAATATTTAATGAAAAATTATTTTAACGATAGTAAGACAAACGCTTTATTTTTCCCCAGGCATAAACTCTTAAATAGATATATAAACCACAGACTGTGGGATTGTATAAGATTGAAATAAATTTAATCAAGAAAACTAGAAGTAGTTTGCATTTATATATATCTTTTAAGCAAAGCTTCATTTTAATATTAGAGCATTAAAACTGGGTCATGAAGCAAAAGAAATAATAATAATATGAAGAAGTTTGCGGTGCTGACATAATAGCCTAAAAATAACTAAGAGGAAAAGGTTGTGCTTCTGGATGAAAAACGAAATGGATGGGCATAGCGTGTGCCAAACTTAGGGATCATTGCCAGAGGCCTTTTTATATGAACAAATGGATGGGCATAGAGTGTGCCAGACTTAGGGGTTACTGCCAGTGGCCTTTTTATATGAAGAAAGAGTATGCATAGCATGTGCCAGACTTAGGGATCACCACCAGAGGCATTTTTATACAAATACTAGAGAAGAAATCTTTGGGTTCAAACTAGTCGTAACCCCCAGATTAAGAAGCACATATATATAGAACACGAAGATCGGCCAAATGTCAGAAACTCAGAAATGATACATATCTCTAATAACATTGAATAAATTTTACTGCTTTAAAATAAATGACCCTTGTTTGAATACTATAATATGCCATGCAATTATAATATATATAAAGAGAGAATATTTCATTTAATAAAATATATGTTAAGATTTTACCTAGTAAAAGAAACAAGATTTACCCCCATCCCTTTTCTGATATTTTTAAATAAATCAATCACACCTTCATGATTTTTATTATAACTGGAATATTTAAATACTATATTTGATATTTTAAAAGTATAGCAAAAAAAAAAATAACTAGCAGTTATATAGAAAACAAATAATTGGTCACCTTTTCAGAAATGAATAAATATTATTTTAAAATTTCAAAGCATTAATTAGCTTAAGTTCTGGATTCATTGCAGGTAGAAAATCCAGAGATAAATAAATATATTTTTTATATTAAAGCATAAACAAAATGTTGACTCGAAAAACAATCTGGCAAGTGTGTTATTTAATAATGCATTATATATGTATTTTAAGGGGACATTAATAACCTTTGCATGAAGGTTTACTTAAAAATGACAGAAAAGATTTTAATAAACTAAGCTCGCCAGGTTGTGAGATTGGAAAATTAATAATGAAAATAGACATATAAATTCAAGTAATAAATAACTATAAATATATGACCGCACCAAAGTTAAAAAAAAATTAGAGAATTAAATTTAAAGAAATAATTTGAGAGCAAATTACATGTTATTTATATATAAAAAAAACATATTAATTTAAAAGATAGAAAATTAAACAATATGTTAGAATCTTGATTGCAGGATTTGAGATTAGTGAGGCTAGATTCATTTTCAAATAGTAGCATAAAAGTTACCTTGCAATTTTAAGAGTCCAATTTAAAATATTGCACGTACACGGCAATTGAAATGCAAGTACTTCAATGGCAGAAAATTTCTATTAGCATTCTAAAATTCTTTTTAGATTTTTCTTCATTTCAGGGCAGCAGGATATTACAGTAGCAGCAGATGATGACCCAAACAGGGCCACTGAAGAGTGGTGGATTTACTGCTACATCATTTTAAGTTTCGCGATGTTAACAATCATTTCACTAGAGTAGCTAATCTTCTCTGCTTTAAAAATCCAGCCATTATTTATACCCTTCCGCAGGTATTTCTGGAATGCTTATAATTAATTAGTTAGTTGTTTTTGAAAGATGCAATTGTAAGATAACGTCCAAAAATAAATTCAAATCAATTTCCAGATTAGAACTAGATTTGACAACATGTTTTATACAAAAGAAAATCTTAAATCTACTTAATCCCATTTATTTTAAGTAAAACTTTAATTAAAAAATACCTCCCTTTAATTATTTTTGGACAATTAACAACAGTCACATCTTCCATATTGGATTTTATAAAAAAATATACAGTTTAATAGAAAAACAAGCAATTTAAAAAGAAAAAGCTAAAAATGACATATAATAAATATTTAAAAACATCAATATTTTGTTAGTAAGTTTTGCTCCTATATATATATATATATATATATTTGAGCCGCATCTATAATACTTTAATAAAAAAGAACTAATAATTAATAAAAAGAATTAGTAATAATTTTATAAGATGTTATTGAAACATTAAATTTTATAATTTAGGCACGCATCGCAAATATATACATGAAATATATATACACGACAAAAGGAGCGGGATGGGAAATAGGGATTTAAACATGGGTTAGTAGGTAGAAACATGAAGCACAATCTTAAGCTAAGATTGACTGCTTCAATATATATATATATTGTACCGGTAAAAATCACCATGCCTATTCACACACAGTAATCCGAATTCGAACCCAGTCCACGTCTAGGAATAAATTCCAAAATGCAAACTAAATTCGAACCCAAAACCCTGGCATGACCCACCGATGACAACATTACAACGATACGGGGTTCTCCCTTTACTAGCTCATCGAAAAACACAGACTAAATTACCTACAATCAGCTATTTCATAGATATCTTATAGTCGGGATATTGGTACGGCTAATAATTTAATGTATATATTTAAGTTGTCGATACAGACAGCAGGTGATTGGCTAGATTTCGAGAGTAATAATGCAAAAGAGACAAAATTAGGTTAGACAAATTTTTAATAAATTATTGAAAGCATTGAATAATATTATTTACAGGTACGGTAACTCTCATATGTATTTATAATAAATTGCTGCTAGTCATCAATAATCGGTTTGTACTGATTAACAAACTCATGCCAATATTTATATGTTTAAATGGTTGTACAGGTTGATATGAGAATCAGAGTAATTGGAGCACTTAAAATATTTATCTACTAGTTTTTATTAAGTTGTTTTACTTTAATAGTTTCAAACCATTGTGCATACGGATAAATGGGAGGCGATTTTATATAAAAATATGATATATAATACTGATGTACTGATGGTTGCAGGGATTAATGTATACTACAAATAATAACTTGCGGTGCATTGACGGAATACCGGGCGGCTTGTACTTTGACAAGTCTTAATGCCCCCAAGTAGATCCAGGACACTACAACCAGCTGGGCTCATTTTCGAACCCCGGTGATCCAAGAGATTACCTGGAGAAGAATTTCTTTCTCTCCATGTGGTAGTAAAACGAGACGCCAACTTAAGCGAAGGTAAAGGCATTGCCACAGTAACATCGAGGAAGAGTGACCGGAAGTGGATTTTAAAATGAAATTATATAAAACCCTTTCTCTCCGTAACATTTTCTACGCAACAGTCCGATATAACTATTCAATAAAACATGGTGAAATCAAACGATCGCAAAAGTAATAATTAATTAAATTTACTCTGAAACCCATAACTCCCCAGATTGTTCAGAAGGTAATAATAAATTATTATTCTTACTCCGTAATAATATATAACAAAAGATTATAATAAAATTTTAGACTATTTTAAGTATTTGAGATTTGGAGTATAGATTAAAATATCATGACAAAGTAAAAGAAACAATAAAAATACTTGAATATTTCTCAACTCAACATAAATGACGATTTTTAATTCGATACAAGAAAATTACTTTTAAAATGAATATAATAAATATTATGAGATAACTTTACTGACTTTAATTAGAGTTGAGAAATATTATTATTGGCATCGTTTTGTTTGTAAAATAAATAATAGTAAAATATAAATGTATTCACAAATGGGTTATTAGTAGGCACAAATATTAATAATTTTCATCTAAAGACTAGAGCACAGAAATATTAGAGAAGAAATTTACTGACAGGTTTTAGTGTAACATTTTCAAATGTAAAGCAAGAAATTTACATGCAATTACTTTGATTAACAGATTAAATATAAAATTATTACTGAGAGGAAAGTTAAAAAGTTCATGTAACAAAAGTTACCATTCTTTCTTCGTCCAGCTTTCTTCTTGCGGTGCTATGTATGAAGAACGTAGGCGAGCATTTTGAATTTATTAGAACGGCATGGTTAATTTAAATGTTGGAATTTGGAAGACTGGAAGCACGGAAAACATTACAGATCAACGGTATGGAAGATTTAAATTGGCAGGACAGGGATCAGCTTCTTGGACTAAGCCCGTCATGATAGCAGTTTACCGGGCAACTTCTTAATAACGGTTGAAATGATTTCTCTGGAACAACTACTTTGCTGTAGCTTGACGATCCAAGCACAACCACGTCAAAAGTTAGAGTGTCTATATTATATTTAAGATGGCTACGGTTGACCTTTCTGCCTAGTTTTTGTTCATAACTCCGCCTCCTTTGATTTCGGCCTCCAGCAATATCTAATTTGACTATACAATAGCATTTGCCTTTCTTGATAAGCGTTCTACGTTTCTCATTTATTTTTAAATTTAATACATGATTCTAAATTGACAAAACAATTACATCGGAATTCGTGAATACAAAAATATACATTCATTATCTTAATTTATCGAAGTACAAATTAATTATTCTATACATTTGTTCAAGTAAGATTTTGATTAAAAATACTGATCAAAGGAATGTGACTTTTGATCAGCATTTTTAAATGACTTTGTATAATTTGCAAAATTAAACTTTAAAGAAAATATCCACGCAATTGAGACTTTTAAATTGAGCTAATATAAATCCACAAACCACACACACACGAATATTATTCATCATGATTTGTGACATTTATACTCATACTCTTTACATTAAATTCTTTTTTAAACAAACACAAAATAAATAACTTAAAATTTATGTGGCTTGGAATAGAAAAAGTCTCATTGCGGGTAAATAGTGGTTTAGAATTACCGTTCTTAAATGACAACCATGAAACTAAGATCGATTCTTCGATCTGTCTGTTTCAATATATATATATATATAAGGATTAATAAATAAATAATAGCATATCAAAATTTCCCAGTTTACAAAACAAACCTATAATATTTTAATTATATTTTTAAAGTTTTCAATAATCCAATAATGATCATTTTCCACATGATTGTACTATACCTTTAACCATATTTACCTATTTGTTTATATTTTCCTGAATAGATGTTTTATAACATTTTCTGTCTTTGTAGTTTTTAAAGATTTTATTACTTGAATATTTTCTCACAATTTATTTTATGACCAGTATCTAAAAATGAATATATAATCCCAGTTTATCTCATATTTTAATTATCATATTATGTTCCTTACTCTTTCAATAGAAGTTTTAAAAGTTTATTTAAACTTCTTTGTATCAATAATTTCAATCTCTGTGGTTAAGTTGCAATCTTTACTGTCTATATAAATATATTGGACATTAAATAAAAGTGGGATTCCAACTTTATTGTTAAAAGAAGGTTACCTTGACAACAGTTTGAAATAGATTATTGTTATCAATATTGGGATTGTCTAAGTGTTGACTGGTTTTAATAATTACTTACAAGCCCATTTAGCCTTGAACATTATTACACTTATTATTTAAGTACTACTTTGAGTGCAATTTGAAAATTATAATTGCAGTTTGTGATGCTATAATGTACTATTTATTAGTCAGCATTCAGAACAGGTTATATTTATTTATTTAAGGAGGGTTATTTAAACTTCTTTGCATAATAATTTAGTATCAATATAAATATATTGGCCCATAGATAAAAGTGGGATTCCACATTTGGTGTTAAAAGGGGTTGCCTTGACAACAGATTGACATTGTTGATTGTCATTGATATTGGGATTGTCTAAGTGTTGACTAATTTTCAGGATTATATATATATATAAGAGGAAAACATTCAAACTTTGAATAACATTTCTAAAACAAAGTTGCTTTTTTAATTAATTTTGGGAACAATAAATATATATGTATTTTAATAAAAATAAAATTGCCATCCAGATTTGAAATTTTTATGATACATTTTATCAGTAAACCTATTTTACTTATTTGATCAACCATATGTACAGTATAATTTTTAAACAAATTTAAACTGTTAATTTTGTAAACAAAATTAGTTAAAACAATAAAAATTTATTACAAGATAAAATACCTTATTTACATTTTTTTTTATTAAAGTTAATGAAACTTAGTTTACATTTTTTCTCTCTCTTTAATTTATTCTTTGCTGTTTACTCCAAGTTCATTATCATGTATGCCATTTATTTGATTGACTGCTCTGGCAGAATTGAAACTGAAATTGTTAATTATTATAAGAAGTTATTTTATTAAAATTAATTAAATCATCAATAATGAAGTTTAATTTTATCACAAATAAACATGATTACAAGCCTTAAATTTATGAGGCTGAAATTATTATTATTATTATTTTGTTTTCATATTATTTCAGCTAAAAATAGTTCAAGTAGAAGTAATATAATTTAATACAATACAATTTTTATTTTAAATTTTTTAAGAAAATTGAAGCTAAACAAAATTTAATAAAGAAAAAAAGTGTAATTTTTAAACATATTTTTCTTTGTCTTTTTAAATGTTATATATATAATTTTATGGTACGCATTACATCTAGACAGTGTGAAGCTCTTATAATTACAAATCTTTTAAGACAATTTAAAGTTGTAATTTGTAAAGGTCCTTACTGTCACATCTAGCTGCATTTGTATTAGTTTTATAATATATTTTTGTTATTTGTTTCATGCATATACGCTTAATCATCTGAGAGCATCTATATAAAGACTGGTTATTGTGTATGAAAGTGTAAATTGTGATCATGAGAGTGAGTTAATTGAAATGTGAAAGATTGAACATTTTTTTAATTGCTAAAAAGTTTTTCATTTGCCATTTTATATATAGAAGTTTTTTTAAAAAAAGTTATTTTGTTGAATATGCGTTGTGTAAGGATATTTATAACAAAGTTGTGTGTAAAATTATTGATTTTTAGTAAGTTTGCTATTAATGACCCTTTTAAAATTTAAGAACAGTGGCTTTTTCTTTTTTTTAAAAAAAAATATAATGTTTTGGGCATGTTTATAGTTTGATTGGTTTTGAAAAGAAAGTAAAGTTTTTATTCTCCCATGCAAGGGGATTTGCAGAGTGGGAGAGGCAGTATAAAGTCAAATGTAGAATAGATGTCTTAGAAAATAAGGAATATGAATTGAATTTGTATTTCACAATGCATATATAATCCTCAGAAAGAAACTAGGCATGGTCTGGTAGAGTGTATGGTGTGTGATGAAGTTTATCATTCAAAATGTTTGAATAAGACTAGGAAAGATGTAAGAGGTTTATGGTTATGTAGACAGTGTGTAAATGTAATAAAAATGGGAGAAAGTGGTTTCTACATTTAGATAGCTTAAAGAGAAAGTCAGGGGAAAATGAGCAAAATATAGTTGAGGAAGATAAGACAGAGTATATGTTTTAGTGGAGTATCAGGATATATGGGTGGAGAAATTTGTAGTACAATGGAGATGGTTAGTCAAAGAATAAGTAAGATAGAGAAAGAGGTGAAGGGTGTAGAAGCAAAATTAAAATCATTAGAGATGAAATATGAGCAGATAAAGGAATTATTGAGTAGGAATGATAAGCAAGTAGATAAGGAGGTCCAGAAGGTGTTAGAAAAGGTTATGAATGGAGCAGAGAAAGTAGATTATGAGACAGTATTGATAGGATATTCACTAATTAGAAAATGTGGAGATATAATTGCAAGGGAAAATAGAAGCAGATATGTAAGAGTATGTTTTCCTGGATCTAGAATTGAAGATATGATAGATAAAGTAAAAAATCAAAGTAGTAGAGATGTGTATGTTATGATAGGAATAATAACTTCTCAGAACCATCAGAGAGTGTAATGGATGTGGACATAGAATTGATTAAGAATTTGAATAAGATTAAAGAAAAAATAGGAATAGTTGGATTATTACCAAGATTTGACAAGAGATATTTGTTAGATAGAGCATGTTCTATAAATGAGAGATTGAAAAAAATGTGTGAGAGAAATGATGTTATGTTTGTGGATGGGTGGGATTGGTTTATTGGAAAGAGGAAGTTATATAGCAAAGACAGATTGCACTTAGGAAAACAAGAAAGGGGCGTTCCTCTGGAGTCTGATTTATAAAGAATATAATTCAGGAAACTTATAAAGATGGGTGGGGTTTTAAATTGCAGTATGATCAAAAAGAAGAAGAATGAACAGGATGTAACAAATAAGCAATGGGTAGTTGATTTAGATATAGGTGTAGATGTAGAGAGGGAATGGGTCTGTAAAAGTAATGGTAAGAAAGTTATTTATAAACATATTGGAGAAGAAAGAGTCAAAAGAATTTATAAAAGGGTAGTTAGGAAAGAATAAATTGTTAAAAATTGGGAATTTGAATATGTAATGTGGTGGGAGACTAGAAAAGTGGCTGGAATTAAACAAAGCAATTGAAAATGAAGAGCTTGAGGTATTAGTAGTAGTACAAACACATCTAAGAGAAGAAGAAGCTATTCTGGAAGATTTGGTATGGCATGGTATTATAGATGTTGTATCAAAAAGTATTTAAATACTGTAAAGTGTCAAGAACTTTTGTGATTTAAAATGAGGTTGGGAAGACAAGAATGAAATGTGCTATAGTTTATATAGCCACTGGAGATAGTCAAACAACAATAATGGAGTGGAAGAGTAGCACATATGAATGCCTAGTTAAGGATATACAGAATTTTAAAGAAAATGGAAAGAGAATAATGATTATAGGAGATTTGAATGGACATATTGAAGAAATTGATGATGTAGATAATAAGAATGGACAGCTTTTGAAGACATTTTTTCAGAGAGTGAATTTGAGCATTAGAAAATAATTAAATATTTATGAGGGACAATATACATAGTCTAGAAATAATATATTCCACACAATAGATTATGTATTGGTAGAGTAAAAGGGAAATAATAAAGCATGGAAAATTAAGTTGTTTGATAATGAAGAAAGAGTATGTAATAGTGATCATAATTTCATTGCAATAGAAATAAAAGTATAAACAATAGTGAAAGATGTGGATGGAGAGTGAATGATAAGAATAAGTTGGATGAGTATAAAATAGAAGTTGAAGAAGAAAATCTTAAATAGGTACATAATGGATATAGAGATGATGTCTGATGTGAAGAGCAGAGAGATAGAAAATATGAAAGCATACAATAATGAGAATATTAGGTTTACAGAAAATAAAGTGAATGAAGCAGGGAAGAAATAGAAAAGTGGAAAGGCAAGAGCTTTAGATGGATGGGCAGAAGAGATGGTAATAAATTTAGGGCATAGGTTAAAAGTAAAGCTATTATCATGTTTTAATAAGATGGCACAGAAGATAATTTTTCTGGGTAGTTGGAGTAATACAAGAGTAAGATTATTATTTAATGGACAGGGTAAGAATCATAGAAAGTTAAACAATTATACACCAATAGCAGTAACATCAGTTTTGTATAAAGTTTTCTCATATATAGTGGCTGGAAAAGTTTTAAAATGGATGGAAGAAAATAATGTCATTGGGGAAATGCAAGAAGGTTTTAGATCTGATAAACATATAGGAGATAGGTTATTTGTAGTTACAAAACTTATGGCTATGGGTAAAAATTTAGTTAGACAGTTATGTTTGAATTTATAGATATAGAGAAGACATATAATAGAGTAAATAAAATTGGGTGTGGATGAAGCTTTAGTGGATATTATTAAGAAATTATATGAAAATAATTACTATACATATTAATTAGGAGATATAGAATCAGTTGAAGTTGAAAATGGGGTGGAACTAAGGCAAGGATGCCCTATGTCACCTATTTTGTTTTTGTTGTATTTGTGTGAAATGGGGGGAGCAATATAAAGATTAGAAAGAGGGATAGAGATACCATTAATAGGTGGCAAGTGAGTATATACTTTGTCAGGTCTTTTTTGTGGATGATGTCTTTTTGTGTGCAGAAAGAAGAGAAAATATGGAAGTTATGCTGAGAACATGTGAAAAGGTGGGTAAAGAGATGGGGATTAAATTTAGTAAAGAAAAATCAAATATAATGATAGTTAATACTTGGAGAAAAGAAGAAGATTTTTTTTTATTTGGTGATATAAAGTTAAGTGTGGTGAATATATATAGTTATTTGGGAATCATCTTAAGTAATCAAAAAAATTTCTTGGATAAATGGGGAAAAAATTGATAAATGAAGCAAAGAAAAGAAAGGGATTGATAAATAAATTAACAGTATTTTCATATAATAAATATGAAGTAGCTAAAATTGTATGGAAGGAAGTTGCAGTAGCAGGGTTAACATATCCAATGATGTGTTATGCATTATTAAAGGGATATTAAATTACTTAGAAAAAGTACAAAGTGAAGTAGGAAGACATGCATTATATGCAGATGTGTGGACAGCAAAGGAGGCATGTCAATGAAAAATGGGATGGTCAAGTTTTTATATGAGAGGTGCAAAAAAAAAAATGAAAATATTTGGTAGATTGCAGTTTATGGATAATAAAAGATTAGACAATATAGTATTTAATTGGGTTACAAGTAAAGAGGAGGCAACATGATGGGTGAGAAAGGTAATGTGGTATGCAGAAGATTTGGATAAACAATTTATATCAGTATACTTGTACAAAAGGTGGGATGATTGTGTTAGGAGGATTGTTGCATGTTATAGTGGTAAGGAATGGGATAAAAGAATAGATGCATTAATAAAGAATAAGGAGTTTGAGAGATGGAGAACTAGAATGGAGAATAAAAAGAGTTTAAATAAATATAGAATTAAATGGAACATTGGGTGTGAGTTAATTTATGATTTGCAAAGAAAGTAGTTTAAGGGTTGAACAGGATCTTTTGCAACAAGGAAATATACACATAAATGAAAAAATATGGGCAATTTAATCTGAAGTTGTGTAAGGAAGGCATAGAAAATATTAGGTATCGGTTAATTCAATGCAAATGCTTGAAAGCAGAATGGATACAGATAATGAAGTTATGGAAGAATAAATATGAACAAAGTGATTATACAGAAAGTGGGTTATTGGTTTTTATGCTGGGTTTGGGAAAGGATAAGGGGGGGGTTTAGATATGAAGCCCTTGGATTTGACAAAGATTATGTTATGGAAATAGAATGTAGCAAATTATGGAAAAACTTAGGGTGGGGACTGTAAAGGGAAGGTAAAGTGGCTAACAGGTTTCTCTGGGCATAATGGCTGAGAGAATCCTGACTCAGTATAAGGAGAAGTCACACTGCATCACATCACATAGTCTTAAGATCACAGGCTTAATATTTATTACTTAGGTAATGAGTATGGCTTAACAAATGATTAATTATGTTATAATTTAAGGAAATATCTTTACTATTCATTAAATAAAATAACTTTAGCTTAAGTATATACATATATTTACATGCAAAGAAGCATTTACACATGTTTCACTTGGAATTGTTCTTAAATTATGTTTGACTTAATGGCATTTTCATCTATCTTTAAAAATTATTTTAAATAAATATTTTTGAACTAAGCATTTTTTTAACAATATATTACAAACTATTTATTGCAGCTGTTCTCAACAACTCACAGGGTAAATAATCCCTCATTGACTGTAAACTTTTGGTTGATTTGTTTAGCATTATTTTAGCTTATGAACAATATAAATCTTATACAGTTACTGAAGAAATGTTACTTTCTTATAAAAAAGCAACAAACAAACAAGATAGTAATTTGTAAGAGTCATTACATATATTGATTAACACGTAAATATTAAAAGTATTAAATTTTTAAAGCATTAAAAATACTGTATTCTCTTTAGTTTTAGAAAATATATTATATATGGAACATGTTTTTCAAATTGTGTTGAAAGTTGATCTTATTTTTATTCTGAAACAAGATTATAATAGAGACTTTTAACGCGTAGTAAATTTGATATTATTAACTAAAGGCATAATAAATGTCGTAAGTAAAGATTCATTGCAAGTGTTCAAATTTTTATTATATAATAGTATTTACCTTAATAAAATAAATATATACTAAATTTATTAAATTTTAAATCAACAAACTAAAACGATACTATAATTCGAGACATTAATACTACTTTTTAAATATATATTTTTCACATTATAAAAAGTAAAAATAAAATCTTTTTTTTTTCACATTATAATAAACAGTAAAATTTAATAAAAATAAGACTGATTTTTAAAATATAGTATAACAAGGCTCTTACGAAAATAAATATATTATGTCTGATAAAATGGACCGATATAAAGACACTAATTAAAGTTTAATTATTCTTTACTTATTAATAATAAATGTAGATTCATTGGCAAATTTAATATTACAAATGTAATTTTAAACAGAAGATAATTAAACCTTACACATGCACTATACTGTTACATTAAATCAGCATTAGTTTTGTTTACTGTGAGGAAACTCTCGATACAAGTCACATGATACACTTGAAAAATCTTGTAACTTGGATCAAGAGTTTCTTCACATTCAAAAAAACAAACTTATTTAAAATAACTATATAGCACATATGTAAAAGTCTACTATCTTATGTTTAAAATTAAAATTTGAAAACTGCACTAGTAAATATCTTCTTCAAACCTAGTGGTAAATGAGTGAATTCAATCAAAAGGAGTCTTTTATTCTAACAGCATCTGCTTATAACTGTATTCTAAGGCATTTTCTAATTAATTAATTGTTGACCATGTGTTTAAAAACCATTCCAAATTATTTATTGCTTTGTTTTTTTTTATGTTCTAAGTAGATACAGAATGATTAATTATGATTTGGCAATGGTTTTTCCATAGATGTGTTCTTTTATATTAGACGTCTCCAGAGCTTTTTTAAAATAGATTTTGTAATCTTTTGGAATGTTTATTTAAGTAGTTAATTTATTTTTAAACTGATAATGAAACTAATTAAAGATTTGTCTTTTCAATTTGTTTTTCAATCCTTTAGTCAATGAGATATCACTTTGTAGACTTTTATCATTACATTTTTTGCCCTGTGATAAGATTTATTCTGTTGTTACATAGATGTTTCAGGTATCTTCTTAAAATATCATCTTTGTCATTAATGTTACCCATTGTTCTCTAATGTTGTCATATGTTATTGTTTCTAATTTCGTTCAAGACATCTCTAGATTATTTTATTTGATTATGAAGATCATCCTTAGTTGATCTTTATGGCTGCAATGAAGATTTTTTCCCAAACCTTAGATTTACAGTAAATATATGTAACCACACTTTTCCATAATGACAGGAAAAACATTTAATGTTTCCACTACACACACAGAATAAAATGTTAACACTTATATTATGTGTTCTAATTAATTTGTTTGAGTTTTCTATTTTTCCTTGTATTTTTATCTGAGAAGAGATGGGTTTGTTTCTAATGTGCAGTACTAAATTAAGAGTTAAATGTTCTGATTAAGCAAAATAAAGTATCCATTGTATATATGGTACAATACAAATTCATTCATATTCATTACTTGCAACTTACCTAAAGCTTATATTGTATCTAAGATTATTATAATAGTGAAATAATAATCATAACATGTATATATGCATTTTATCTATAAGTTTTATTATAATTAAAAATGGAATTTAATGAAATCCATTATGCAGTTCTTTCATATAAATTATAATAAGTAATAAAAATATTATATAACATCTATCTATTGAAACCTTTGGGTTTAACCAAAGATTCCTTAGTTTGAAGCTGGTTTTGTTAACATCACTTTAGATCAAAATTTTCTTCATAAAATGCATTTAATTTGATACAGAATTATTTAAAGAGCAGTAATTTTAGATTAAAATAAAAGTTTGAATAAACTTTTATGAATTATCTGATACTTAATAAAATCTCACTTGAAATAAAATTTGTTTATTTATAATGTAAATATAATAGATATTTATAGTTCATAAATGGTCAAATTAATATAGTTTATTTATTTAAATTGATAAGCAAGGGTGGATAAATATTTTAGAAAGTAAACATGATTTTTATTTGGTAAGAAATTGGCTGATGAGAATTGTATCAATCAGGAAAATAAAATTTAGCTATAGAGTATTTACTAAAAGAAGTTCGCATAGGAAGTCAAGGGTTAATTTAAAGCATTAAAAATGCTCAATCAGAATCACGTGTGTGTGAGTATGCATGTGAGAAATATATGAAAAAGTTTTTCAATTATAGAAATAACTGTTAATTGTTATTGGACATGTATGATATTGTTGGAAAGCTAATTGAAAGAGCATTTATTTTATCTTAATTTTATGTCCATAGCAGCTAGTTCTCATTCAAAGTCTTGAGTTCAAATTCAGTCTGCGATATATTTTTTTTTTTATTAAAAATTTTCATTTTGGTCTTTCAAATGGTTTTCCACAAGGAGTTGGAAAAGATCTAGCAAAAAACACTGATTTCTGTCTGAATGTGAATAATTAAGTTGAAAATAATAATAATTAAAATTAAGGTATATGGTTTAATTGACATAAATGCTTCATTTAGAGATTAATTGACAGGACAGGACTAAAAAACTCAACCATTTTCTAGGCAGTGGCTTCTCTTCATTTTTGTCTATTTTATAACTCTGTTCTGGTTTAAAATCCTTAATTTAAATTAATATAGAGTAAGATTATTGTTCTTCATGGCTCAATCTCTGACTGAAAATTGAATCAAAAATTATACTACTGTAAAAATATGATACTGCTTAAGCTTCCCACATCAGGCATATATTAATTCTTTTTGAAATTAATCATTATTGTGATTCCTTATACAACCATCATCGCCACCATTAATCACAAAGTAGTGCAACATTGGCTGAAGACAAAATTTAACTTCGAGAGGGGGGATATGAAAATCATAAGTTTAATGAATGTTTATTTTAATTATTTAACTCTAATGGTGGATAAATTTTACTATTTGTGTTACAAAAGATTTAGAAAGAAAATAATCGTCATAAAAGAAAAGTGTGGAACTGAACTACAATATCAATGTACATATTAAATCCTGCCTAAAATGTTGTCTGCATCCTCAATGTTTGAAAAAACTGATTTTTATCAATGAAAACTAAATGGTTATTATGTGAAAGAATATTTTAAATGTTTATCAAATTGAGAAATCACAAACCATTGAGAATTTTCCAGGAATATAGTGCTATAATTTATTCAAAGAATACCTTCAATTATCTGACTTTGCCAGCATAATCAGCGATGAATGAAAAACTTATTCATCACCAGGATAAATTAAGATAAAGCTGATTAAATTATATTATAACGGCAAATGAAATCCTATTTAAAGAAACTTGTACTGCCTGAAAAGAATTAAATCAGTGTTTAAAAATAGTATTGTTCATCTAACTAAATACCATACTATAATTGGATAGTGTGAACGTTAAAAACAAAACCCTCTGAATTGTTATACACATATCTGAAAAGAATGTGATATTGTAATGCAATTTTTTTTAAGGAAAACAAAAATGTGCTTCACTCTTAAATATAAAAATCTTGTAGATTACTTAATAAAATAATTCTTTTAAATTTCCATGGATTAATCATTGGATAATGTGTGCACACAGAACTATTAAGGGATAATTACCACTGCAAGAAAACGAAAGGAACTTAGGATGACTGTACAGGAAAAAGACTATAAGTATTTTTTATTAACTATTAGTTGCTTCTGTAAGCCATTTGTTTAATGTATTATAGTACCATTTATTATATGCATAAGTGTTAGTAAAATATTTATTTTCTTTAAGGTTCAATTAGCATAGTAACTTAAAATATGCCTTCTTTTGAATAATAAAATATTGCTTTATCCTAATGATACGAATGAGAAATATGAATGAAAGAATATAGTGTATACGGTGTTTATTAGAATAGTTTATTACTTTAAATTTTAGTTATAATAAAATTGATATGTTTTTATCTTTGAATGCATTTTGTTGATAAAATAAGATAGCCTTGTCCAAGTTGAGAGAAAATTATTATATGAACGATGTGCATTTCTTATTTCTAATTATTAAATATATAAATTGATTTATGTGTAAGTGTATTTAAGCTTATAGAATTATTGACTAATACATGGGTGCAATATTTTATGTGTAGAATGTGTGCAGATTGGTGAGTGACCCTTGTATACCTCACTACCAGGCCAGTTGAGCTGGAGCATTTAATGTAGACTGTTCTATCCACACTTATGACTGTGCCAATGTTATATCTGCGAGTCACACTGTGCGGTCAGCAAATAACGTTATACAATTCCCACGCTGTTCTTTTCCAATGAATCGGTCTGCAACGAATGCTCTCCAACGAATTGGTCTGCGATGAATGCTTTCCAACGAATTGGTTTGCAACAAATGCTCTCCAATGAATTGGTCTGCAATTTCTCTGCTGAATTGGTCTGCAATGAATGCTTTCCAATGAATTGGTCTGTAACAAATTTTCTCCAATGATTTGGTCTGCAATGAAGCACCCCAATGAACGCTCTGAATATCTCCACTGCAGTCTTTTTCAGCTACACCTGTGAACTACATTTCCACTGGGCGCTGGTTATTAACTGCCAGCACTAACGCGAGATATCTCTACTCAAAAACTACTAGACATCTACTGCTGTTGTACTCCAAATATGGCTGCTAATAACTGCCTTACTCTGCATAGTTGTTACACTGTCCTTTATTGCTTGCAGATAACTGTAGCAATTAATCCTTGTCCAATCAGGTAATGTCTTTTATCCAGAAACATTTGCAATCAGCAAATATCTTTTGGAATTATCATCCACCATTATGTTACTTAACTTCCTCCGTTATCAGCACGTGATCTACAATGACCACTCGAACAAATTCTAGTTTTTCTGGAGTGCACAAACATGTCTACCATTTTACAAAAATGCTACATCTCCCTCCACTCCAGAAAAATGCTTGTTGCAATTCCTTTATGTTTTCTTTTTCTATTCCTACTTTCCTGTTATTTCACTCAGAAATATACGATTTAACTGCTGCTGAAACTTTTTCACCAGTTATGTTCAATGGTGACTGCACGAGCGTGGTGGAACTCAGCTTCCGATATTAACATTATACTAACTGGGTTTTCTATTTTTCAGATTTCTCCAACTGTAGCTAAACTTGGTGTAATTAAAAACTTATTCGCTACTCACAGGTTCAAAATGCGACTGTGCCAATGTTCTATCCACACTTACGACTGTGCCAATTTTATATCTGCAAGTCATACTGTGCAGTCAGCAAATAATGTTATACAATTCCCATGCTGTTCCTTTTCCAACGAGTGCTCTCCAATGAATTGGTCTGCAACGAATGCTCTCCAATGAATTGGTCTGCAATGAATGCTCTCCAACGAATTGGTCTGCAATGAATGCTCTCCAACGAATTGGTCTGCAATGAATGCTCTCCAATGAATTGGTCTGCAATCTCTCCGCTGAATTGGTCTGCAATGAATGCTCTCCAACGAATTGGTCTGCAACAAATGCTCTCCAATGAATTGGTCTGCAATGAAGCTCTCCAACGAACGCTCTGAATATCTCCTCTGCAGTTTCTTTCAGCTACACCCATGAACTACATTTCTACTGGGTGCTAGTCATTAACCACCAGCAATAACGCGAGATATCTCTACTCAAAAACTACTAGACATCTACTGCTGTTGTACTCCAAATATGGCTGCTAATAACTGCCTTACTCTGCATAGTTGTTACACTGACTTTTATTGCTTGCTGATAACTGTAGCAATTAATCCTTGCCCAATCAGGTAATGTCTTTTATCCAGAAACATTTGCAATCAGCAAATATCTCTTGGAATTACTGTCTGCCATTGTGTTACTTAACTTCCTCCGTTATCAGCATGGGCTCTACAACAACCACTCAAACAAATTCTAGTTTTTCTGGAGTGCAGAAACATGTCTGCCATTTTACAAAAATGCTACACAGACCATAAGATGATTTCTGTTTTAATGGTAATAGCGTTGTGTGCAAACCCACCCATGTTTATGTGCTAGCAATAAGTTTTAGCATATCTCAGCCCTTATAAAAATGTGCTCTCTAGTTTTACAGGTCATTGCCAACACTTATATTGATTCCAAAGACTTTTTTCGTTACAGGTGTATATTTTTTTGAAGAACATTATGAGTAAATATTGTTAATATTTCTGGTAGGGTCATAGAATCAATTCATTGTTTTTTATAGCATATAAGAGTTAAAGTATAATCTATGGTAGTGATGTATCATGCCTGAATGAGATTTACATATCTGATTAAGAGCCAATAAAAATTATAGAATTTGAATTTCAAATTTAGAAAATAAAATTGTATTTTATACTGTGATAAGCAGTATGCATTGAATTTCCAGATCACAGCCAGAGTAGATCTTCACTGGACTGGTAAGCTAAATAAAATGTTACTCTTGTTGGGGACATTGAATATTATTTATGTGGGGAGTATGTGAAAGTGTGACTAGTATGAGAGATAATTCTTTAATGCTTGAACAATTTATCTATTGTTGTAAGGGTAAGCAAATGCTTTATAGTAGTCAGAAATTTAAATAGTCTATCAAGACATATTAATTTTCTTGAGTTACTACATAATTTATAAGTGTATTTTTTAGCTAAAAGAGTTCTTTATGACCAATGTCATTAACCATATCTGAGAAAAATAATATAGAGTTAAAATTCAAGAAGTTCTAAGCTAATAATTGTTTGTTATAGTATTAAATATGGTCTGTAGCTTATTGACAGTCAGAATAATATAGCCATCTGTTAGAAAATAAAGATAATTCTGTAGAAGACATGAATCCCATCTTAATAATATGATAATCTTTATATTCTTTTTATTTGTTTCAAGAAAAAAGTTTACAAGCTACAGAGATTTGTAAATAATGTAAATACATTCAAATTATTACTGTTAATAAAATTTTATAATATTAAATAAAGCCTTGTCTTTGTCTCAATGTTTTGTGGATCCTACAAATTCCAGAAATGCAATCATAATCATAAATAATACATCATTACTTGGGAGAGTATTTATTAATCACAAATAATTTTTATCAGTATTTAAGTTTTCACACATTGTTATCCTGAAGCTCTGACATAAGATCATATAGTAGTAAAGCATTGGCAAATAGAAATTAATAAAAAAAATAAGTATAGAATTATCGGTTATTAATATCTGCAAAACTAAAGTATGATCAGAGTATGGTAGAGGGATGGGTTTTTGATGATGATGTTGGGGAAAAAAATAATTTAGATTTAGTCAAATTTTAATTCTGATTTTGATGAGGGATGGATGGGGGAGAGTGCTGAGAGATTTAGTGCACAGTATTGAGTTGAGTTGAGACTATCCTCTTCTCCAATAGATTTAATAAGTTACTAAGTTATTATTAATGTAAAAGTGTTTATTCATTAGAAATTTTATTTGTTTACTCTATTCATCAAGTATTAACGCAGATAATTACATCAATTATTAACCAATACTAAGAGTGGCATATAAAGTCTTCATTATAGTTGCAATTTGGTACCCTGGCATTTCATAATGTTTGTCTTATCACCATTTATTCTGAAGCCATCCACTCTAGAGATTGCATGTGTATGTGCAGATACTGGAGAAGTAGCCTGTAGAAGGAAGGGAAGGTTCCAATATATATATATATATATATATATATATATTATTATTAATATATATATATATATATATATATATATATATATTAATAATAATTACACATAAAAAGCATTTGTGTCACATAGTATAATGGTATTTTCAAATAATAATTTATATCAACCATAACCAATTATTGCAGATAGTACACCATTTATTGTTCTATAATGAAAGTAAAATCACAACAATAACAAAATAAAACATCAATAAAATAGACTAAAACATTCATATAGTAATCCAATATAACTTCAAAGAATTAATCATAAAAAGATACAAAAAAAAAATCCATACATTATACAACTTTTGTAAACTCAATTATAAATATTTTTTTCTTTTGTTGAGTTAATGTATTCAATGATTGTTAATGAACACATTTTTAAATATTCAGCATTATTAAACTTAGCATGGTTTCAATATATTATGTATATCATATTCATAACTCATTACTACCTAGCATGCTTTTGATATATCATATGAATATGATATACAGTATATATCAAAAGCATACTAGGCAATAGTAAAGCTGAATAATTAAAAATCTACCTTTTCTGCATATGCATTCATTAACAATTGTTTATTACACAACTTTATATATATATATATATATATATATATATATATATATATATATATATATATATATATATATATATATATATATATATAAAACAAAAAAATAAAGACTATAAATAATAAATAATATAATATTTCAACCAGAGGACTGGTTTTCATCAGAAAGAAAAAAAATACACATATATATATACTAGTTTATATAAGTTTCCATTCATTTTTAATACGCCAGTTGATAATTAAATTTATTGAAGTTTTATAATATTCATACAATTATTTAAGTTTTGCTTAATGTAATATGTTTCATGTATTTGCTTTCTTTTTCTATCTTTAATGTAATTTAAAGGTTAAATATATTTTGTAGTATTCACTTTATGTCCATATGTTAAGTAATGAATATAAAAAGCAGATTTTTTTTATCTCACTTATTAATTGCATTGTTGTGTTCTTTGGCTCTTACTACTAATTTTTTTCCTGTATGTCCATAGTAAATCATATTTAAAAGATCACAATTAATTTTGCATGTGATAACTTTTTTGTATTTTATATTGTCACTTAATTTATAATTATTTATTAATTTATCAAGACTTTTACTATTTGACTATTCAATATTTATATGCTAATCAATATTTTTTTATTAATGTATTATAAATTTTGGAGTAATATGACAGTTTGATCCATTTCTTGATTTGAACAATTGTTACTATCATCATTATAATCATTTTGTATAGATATGTTATTTACATAAACATGTGTTATTGTAAACAGGATTATTTTAATCTTAAAATTTGAATTATGATAATATTCTATTTATTTTGATATTAAATATAACATTCCATATTTTCTATCTGTCTTTGATTAAATCTGAATTTTTTAAAATTTATATTTTTTGAATCAGGATAATATTATCTTGATTACCAATTATATGTAAAAATATAATCAAATCAAGAAAAAACATCTGCCATCTTTATAATTCATAGAATGGTAAACAATTTATCAATTCTAATAATATAACCTCAATACAAATCACTTTTAAATTTCCTTCACATATTTTACAAATATTATCTTCATTCTAATCATTAGTAATAGAACAAGCTATTGAGTCTGTTTGATAATTTGTAATATATGAGCATCTTTGATAACTTGCATTTCAGGATAATTTGCTGATATTTTTTCAACATCTTTCATTTTTTCAATTTTAATTCGTCTCATCATATCGTAAATTTTAACAGGTGCACTCACTAGACACTTTATATTATTCACATATAAGCTTAATGTTTAAATAGAGCCACACTGGTTGATTGCATTCAAAATGATTTTTAGCACAAATCTTTCAGTTTTTCCACATTCCTCTTTTTATATCTTTTATTTCACTTTTAGTTGCTGTAAAACTAAAAAAAAATATTTGTTAGACCTATGTTGGGTGATTAATAATGACATTAAAGAATTAGTTAATTCCTTTTATAATATTATGTAAAATATTTAAAAAAAAAATTCTATTTTAAAGATTTGAACAGTATTGTTCAACTTATATGTAACTAGACTTTATAATTAAAAACAAATTTAAAGAAAGAAAAACAATTTAAATAAACATTCAAGCAAATTATAACTTTTAATCTTCTGAAATAAACAAAGTGTTTTTCTTTATCCAACTAAATAAATCTCACTTAATTATTTACATGTAACTTAATGCTTCCAATTTATAACATATATTAATCATAAGAAATTTCAATCTTTCATTTACACAAACATACATTTATGTAAATCGCACACATATATAAAATATAATTTAAATCTTTACTTATTAAAATTATTTCCAGTATTTTGAAATTTCTAATTAATTACAAATAAATCGTTAGAATTCTCTGTATAAATATCCATTTTGTTAGTATAAAATCACTCTAAGTTTTAATAAGAAATTATATGAAGTTTGGTT
This sequence comes from Epiperipatus broadwayi, assembly GCA_028023455.1. Taxonomy (NCBI): domain Eukaryota; kingdom Metazoa; phylum Onychophora; class Udeonychophora; order Euonychophora; family Peripatidae; genus Epiperipatus; species Epiperipatus broadwayi. The sequence goes on along the minus strand of JAQFVV010012480.1, from coordinate 3,131,533 downwards.
CTCTGTCTTACTTTTTTAAAATTAAATATAAGCCATATATCTTGTCGTTACTTAATCTACAAATGGACAACTCTTGTATAATTTTAATTATGATTAGATATTTTTAGAAAAATATAAGTGTATTAAATAATTATTTATTAGGCTAAATATTTTTATTTTATTTTCTATTCAAATATAGACACTAAAATTATTTAAAATTTCAATTTTTTATAATATGACCTATATGTATATGTATATAATTATTCCATTTTCTTTTTTACTCATGCATTTCCACTTCTTATACATATTACATAGTGGACTTTCATAGATTTATAGATTTAAAATTTAGAAATTTTAAATTGTACATTTAAATATATAGATGGACACTTACTTTTAACACCATTCATTTTAAAATCCTGAATATAGATATTAAAAAAGATATATAATCATCACGATGCATTTTGATAAAATTTGTTTACTTTGTACATATTATTATTTATTTTATGTATAAAACACAAAATTAATATTATAAGGAGACTAAGTTATTTTCATTTGTAAAACACCATTGTTTTATCTTAAAATACCATTATATCAGGAAAGCTATAAATTGTATAATGTGTGTGAAATTATATAAAGCTTGTAAAGTCAGGAAGAAACTCTCAAATGTTATGAATAACATACTGTTTATTTGAATATTTTTTTAAACATGACACTAACAGTAGTGGTAGGATTTAAGTTACATCAAGATATAAGCTCACAAATATCAATGAAGGATTTTGATCTATATTTTAACACTTTACTTAATGCTATGACAATTGTCTTCATATATTAATTCATTTACATATCAGTGTTGTTCATAATGATATGTTGGTTGGATGGTTGGATGGTATTTTTTAAAGTTAGAGGCAGTTCTATTCACTTACAAGCATATAAATATATTCTGCAATTATGTTTAGATTCATACAGTCTAATCACAACTTATTTGCTAGAAAAAAATCACACTTGGCTATGTGCAGAATGTTATAAACATCACTAAAATGCACTTATTATAATGTAGACTTTTACATTTCTTATTTGCAAAACCATTAATAGTTTTGGTCAGTGTTAAATTATGAAATAAAAAAACTCTCATCCAATACATTGTGATTTTTTTATAATTGTATCTGTTTAGATACAATTAGTATTCTTTTTATGGAAGTAGAATAAACAGTTATGATGTGATTTGAATCTTTTATATAGATTTAAAATATCTTGATGCTAATACTATAAATGTAATCATTCATTGTATTGATGTTAATTACCAATACTAAAGTGTAATAATTTACATTTTGTTTAATTTCATACTTTTGTTTTAAAACTTTAAACTTCAAAAAAATAATAAGTTGGAACAGATCATAATAATATAAAAAAATATTGAAGTTTCTATCATTTGAAACTTAATTTAAAATAATAGTAAGTAATATTTGAATAATTTATAACAAATCAATGATTATAGAAACAACAGAGATTTAAAAACAAGCTTTTTTTATTTTAATAGCTTAAATAAGAGGCAGAATGCATGTTTTTTACATATAAACTGAAGTTGTCAATAATTTAACCTTGAAGTTATTATCTTAATAATATTCTGATTATTGTAATATAGTAATCATAGTAACACAGGCAAAAATTAATGTATGTTAAATGCATTTAGTGATGCTATTGCATATTATACAAAATATAAAAATGCATGTGCAGTTTAAAAATTTTTATATGATTATTACAATTCTACAGGTATGCATATCTTTTAAAAAGACAAAATTATTTGTAGTAATTATTTTCCATATACATTTGTATATGAGACTTTGTGGTGTAAATGCACTATATCTGCATTAATTCAAAGTTTATAAACTTATTTTTTTTAGATTTTAATAAGACATTTTTAATTACTCAGTAGTGATTTATAAATGGATAGCTAGTTATTCTTAGCTAGTTAGTTAAATAAGGATAGAAACCAAGGGCTGCTGGAAAATCTTTTATTCTGCAATGGTTAATATACAAAATGTGTTTACCTTTACCCATAACTTTATGAATTAGTATCTTGAAAAAAGAAAGTTAAAAATTGATTTTTATTTATATATTAAGATATTTCTATGATACTAGATGTTCCTGAGTAGGTAATCTTTGGTGATCAACAAAAATATGGAAAATAACCACCACAAAGTCTTTTACAAAATAAATCAAAAACATCAAGGAATATTTTCATTTTCTATCCAGAAATTTTTAATCTAAGTTATATCTTGTGAACATTTATTGAAAGAGTTATGTAATATTATTTTGATCAGTGACTTTATTTTTATATGGTAATTCTTTAATCACTGCCTCAGTAAGAACCTATAATATTTCTGAAAATATTTATTTGGCATAACTTGCAACATTTCATATTTTATGATAGGATAGTGAAATATGTTTATCTATAAAGTGAAGTAGTTGAAGTTGACAAAAACTGTTTTCAGATTTCTAAATGCCTCCATGTTTAAATATTATGCTTCGTTCATGCAATTAAATAAAACATTATTACAGGTTGCTCTTGTAGTTTTAATATTAAAAGAAATGGGTTTCTTTGACTTTTACATAGAATAGTTTTACTTATTTCAAACCTAATAGAAAAATCATAATTAACAATAATAAATATGTTGTGTTTTTTTTTTTAAAAAAGTACTCCAATATCAGCATCTTAACATTAAGGTGTATTGTAAAAAAATGAATTTAATATTATTACTGATGGCATTACGCATGCTTGGAATTGTTTATGTGAGCACAAAATAAATAAATTGCTCTGAAAAATGTGTCTAACTGAATTTTATATATATATAAGTAAAAAGCATTTATATTTCTGAGCTCTACAAATTTTCATCAATTTAATATATACTTTGTGCTAAAAGTAATTATTTTAGTAAGAAAGGTAATAATTGGCAATAAAACCTATAAGTTCAAATAATAACATGGAATATTTAAAATATTGTTTAAAACTTTTTATGATGGCAAAAAAAAGACTGAATTATCAATATTTTCTGAAATATTTCTAAAATGAAAGTTTATATGTTGAGTTGACAAAGAGAAATTCTTTTCTAAAAGCTATCTCCAATTAAGATCGTTTCTAAGTTCATATTTGTAATATACTTTCATTACACTTTTCATAATATAAATTAAAAGCATGCAAAGTGATTTTACTTATAGCCATTCTGATTATTAAGTAAATGATTTCTTAATTACATTACGCACATATTTGAAATATTCAAAACAAACTGTTATATTAGAATTAATATTTCAAAGTTGTTCAAATTAACTTTGCTTTATGTATATAATAAATTATATTAATTATAGTCTAATATATTTTATTATATAAAAATTGATTGTATTTTTTTACAAATAGGTTAATGCAGATTCTTTTTGGGCAAATAAATGATTTGTTAATGCACAACGTATTTTTTTGTATCTGAGATATTATTATTATTATTATTATTATTATTATTATTATTATTATTATTATTATTATTATTATTATTATTATTATTATTATTATAATAATAATAATAATAATAATAATAATAATAATAATAATAATAATAATAAAATTATCTTGGAGGTCTCTAAGGTTTTGGCACCAGAGCAGCATGGATTTTTACCTAATAGGTCCATTGAAACAAATTTGCTAACTATTTTTGATCACATTTCAAATTCAATTGAGAATCAATCTAGGCTAGATGTGGTTTATTTTGATATGACCAAAATTTTTGATAGAGTCAATCATAAAATTCTTCTTCAGAAGCTTTGTAGGTTAGGTTTTTCTAAATTATTAATTAATTGGTTTGACTCTTTTCTTAGGGATAGAATGTATTGTGTGAGGTTTAATAGTAAATTGTCATTACCATATTATTGCTTCACTGGGGTTCCTCAAGGCAGTGTTCTTGCACCTTTATTATTTAATGCATACATTGATGACCTAAAAACATGCATTAAATTTTCACATCTTCTATGTTATGCAGATGATTGCAAAATTTTTAGGCATATTTATTCTATTAATAACTGTTTTTTACTTCAAAGTGATATAGATAATTTCTTGAATTGGTGTGAATATAATTATATAGATATGGATAAGTGCTCCATTGTCTCTTACTCTAGAAAATCTGAAGTCTTAAGGTTTTCCTACTATATTGGGGACTCTAAAATTATAACAAATGATCATCAAAAAGACCTAAGAATAATATTTTCCAATAATGAATTTTTTCATAATCACATTAATTTTATGGTGAATAAATCTCTTAAAATTGTAGGAGCTATTTACAGATATGGAAAAGCATTTAATAAATTTACAAAGATTAAACTTTTTATATCCTTAGTTCTTCCTATATTGGAGTATGGTTCAATTATATGGAATCCTCGTAACAGGACAGATTCAGTCTGTTTTTGACAAATTTGCAAAATTAAATAGTTTGGGTAGTGAACACTATGTTGATTTACTGCTGAGACGAAAAACAAGAGATTTTAAACTTTTTCATAAATTCATCTCCCAGAATATTTCTGTATCTAATTTGCTTCCTAACTTAGGCATTAAGAAACAGAATTATAACACTCATACTCACATTGTTTTTGAACTGAAAATTTGTAAATCTGATGTATTAAGATTTTCCTCTTTATTTCGTTTACCTAGAACTTATAACAAAGATTTTGGTAATGATGATGTTTTTAATTTGGATTTTAAACAATTCACTAAAGTCCTCATAAAAAAATATTATCCTTGATTTCATTTTCATTTGATATATTGCCTTTTTATTTATTTGTGCATTTTATTGTTTTTCTATTTTATTGGTATTATTTATTTTATTATTATTATTATTTTTTTAATGCTTATTTAGATTTGTATCGAATAATTACATTACTGTGCAATCTATAATTGGTTAAATGCTGTTGATATGTACATTAAATAAATAAAGAATTGAATTGAATTATTATTATTATTATTATTATTATTATTATTATTATTATTATTATTATTATTATTATTATTATTATTATTATTATTATTATTATTATTATTATTATTATTATTATTATTATTATTATTATTATTATTATTATTATTATTATTATTATTATTATTATTATTATTATTATTATTATTATTATTATTATTATTATTATTATTATTCAAAGAAAGACTTTTATTGATGACCATAGAATTGCATTTGCTATAAGCCACTCTGTATACATATGTTTACATTGCTAGTGAATGGAGCAAGTTTAAGTTTGTAAATGTGATGGAACAAAATAAAACTAAATTAGGAGGGAAAAGTATTTAAACATTGTGTTTGTTGAATGTGTTTTTTAGAATTATGAATTTTGGGATAGGCATGGTAGTTAGTCTATTAATTATTAATTTCTCTTTGAATATGTTTTATGCAAAAGCCTTTAAGGGGGAGGTGCAAATACATATGTATACATTACATTTGTGAGCATTACTTGCTGTACTGAGTTTCAAAAGTTTTGTCTTATCACAGTTCAATTGCAAACATCAACTTATATAACTATTGTGATAATGGGTTTAGTTTGCTTTCCAGTACTTGAGTCCTGATTTTGTTGTTATAGTCTTCTATATGAATAGTATGCATTCTTAGAGAACATTCTCTGTATTTTTATTTGTAGATATATGCCACATCTTTTGGAAAAAAAATTGGTTGATGGCACCAATTTTCAGTTATATGGAGCCATCTTAGAGGTTTGAGTGTTGTCTTATCAGTGACCATGTTGCTGTGAAAGTGTCTGGATGTGCAATTTTATTGTCTCTAGCTCATAATTTTCCAGTTTGATATTGAATGTTGATAATCTTCTCCTGTTATCTAAGGTGAATGTGCACCTAGTGCCTCAGTATGCATAAAGTACATGCACCTAGTGCACCAGTATGCATATAGCACAAAAGTGGCTGCATGGACAGATGGGATAGAGCCTTTGTAATATGAATTAAAGATTTCTGAAGTGCTGTGTTAGATTGTCTATATTCTTCTATCATGATATAGTGAATTCTGTCTAGTGCTGGTCAAAGATAGAAAAGATCTTGCTGAGTTTCTTTGGCCCTGTGACATAGGGGACAAAAGGATCTATGTTAGTGTATAGTCTCTGGTATCTCAGAAAATATGCCATGAGAAGTGCATGAAAGTTTAATCTCAACAAAAAATCAAAATGCTTTGACTCCAAAGACCATTTTTTTAAACTTACAGAGTAATTGTAGATTGTTGATTCTAAGCAATGTCCAATTGGTGGTATGGCTCAGATTTGGATGAATTAATGAGTAAATTTGCCAGTAGGAGTACTTGTATATTGTCTGAAGAGATATCTGTAGAAAAATGGTTTTTATATAATTGATGATAGTTGGTCATAGGTGGGGGGTGGCCTATCTATTGTTGTTATTTGAAGAAGGCATTCAAGCATTGGAAAGTGTTTGACTATGAATACTATTAGGTTGATGGCCTTTTGTTGATGGAAAATATAAATACTATGAAGTCCTAGTCCATTGTGAATGGGTGGACTAGTAAGCTGTTTTGCAGATATTGACACTGTCTTCCTCTGGCACAAAAGCTTATGGCAGAGAGAAGAGATTTTGTTTATAAAACCTTTAGAAAAAGTGACAATTGATGAGGAATAGGTGATTTTTGTTGTGACTAACTGGTTAAATAGCTGGATCTTGGAGTATATTGAGAGATGTGCCTTTGAGAGTGAAGAAGTGAGGTGCTCCATTTCTTCTTTGAGTTTATTTTGGATTTTTACTCTCATTGTGCTTGCACTCATATAAAAAGGAAATTCCAGAAAGGCAGATGGCTTTCCCCCATATATGCCTGCATATTGTTTTGTATTATAAAGAGACCAAACTGCAGTCTTATTTAGATTGATCCCGAGTTTGTGTATCTTCAAATTCTTGTACTATTGTATGCAAGGCCAGTAGGTATTTTTAGATAGGAGGAAGACAGTATGTCATACATACAAGTGATACATGTTACCTTCTGAGATGTGTTTGGTATTTGTATGCCAATAAGTGTTTGCTGGATTTTCAGTAATAGGGGGGGTCCTTATGAGATTGACTGTGTTGGAATATAAGATACACTGCTGAGTGTAATATGTATATTTCCCAATTCAGCAACAAATTGGTTGTAACATATAGAAGAGTACAAGGTATTGTGGTGGCAGCCAACATTTTAAATAATATCTCAATTACCACAGAATCAAAAGCTGACTCATTGTCTATTTGGACTGCAACTTGGCTATATTTTTGGCCTCACACTGAGCCCAATACGGCTTTGAAAAGGAGCACTACCTGTTCTGTAGATGATTGCTGTTTTGCAAACTGATATGGTGAAATCAAAGGGAGCAGATATGGCTCAATCTTATCTTTACTGACTTTCTCAATGATCTTGATGACTATTGGGCCCATGAATATAGGCTGAATGTTCTTAAGGGTGGTTATTGGTGCTGGTTTCTTATTAAATGGTACTATCACAATTGGATAAAGATTTTCAATGTTGTATATTTTTTGTTAGATACATTTTGCAAGATTACATAACAGTTGAGTAATTGTATGGCTAAGGTGCTCGTACACAAATTTTGGTATGCCATGAGTGCCTGGATAACATGCATTGGGTAGAGTGGTGGGTTTCAAAGCAAATTCATTAGTGGTAAAATGTATATTTGTTTCAGGTGATCCAAAATAATTGGGAGGTGGGTTGACGAGTTGATGTATTTGAAGCTTCTGTTTAAAATGCTGGTATATAGATTCAATCATGTTATGTGCTGCATGTATAGTTCTTCCAATTTGATGTGCCATAGGCACTATAATGGTGGAGCAGGAACTAATGGCCCATCTGATGTTGCCTCTAGTTCATGTATGCTGTTGACTGAGGCAGATTTTGCTTTTTTTGATGGCTAGGTAGTCTTTAAGTGCTGCACATGTGTTGTTATATGCCTGGGTGAGCTTATATATATATATATATATTTATGCTGATATGTATTGTGAGTGGGTTTTGACATTGTTATCCTCTTGTGTAGTTCATCTGCCAGAGCAGGTGGAGGTTTTTCTGGTGACATGATTATTATTATTATTATTATTATTATTATTATTATTATTATTATTATTATTATTATTATTATTATTATTATTATTATTATTATTATTATTATTATTGTTATTATTATTATTATTATTATTATTATTATCATCATCATTATTATTATTATGTTAACAAAAGTTTTGATATATAAGTAGCATGATTCATTGCATAATAGGTCTATCAAAAAAAATCTATTATTTTTTATATTTCCAATAATATTGTAGATAAGTGTAAGCAAAACCTTACACATCCAAACTTTCTGATAAAGTGAATTATAGATTTTTTTACAAGGCTTCTAATAATCTGATTAAATGGTTAAATTGATTCTAATGACAGAATAGATCTTGTGAAATTCAGCAATACATATTTAATTTTTATTGTTATTCTGTTGAAATTCTTCAAATTTGTGTTGCATTTATAAATATATATATATATATTGATTATATCAAATATAGTATTGAGTTCTCTCACCTTCTATAATGTAAAAATAAATGCAATTTTTTACATATATCTATTGTATTAAAGATGCCATCTTATTGCCAAGGAATGTAGACAACATCCTGGAATGGTATCAAGATAATAAAGCAGTATAAATATGTACTAATACTTTATTGAATTTTATTCTAGAAGATCTAAAATTTTACTGTTTTTTTACTATATTTATGGTTGTAAAATTATATCACATGGCCATTAAATGGTTCTAGTGATAATATTTTCATATAATGATTCCATATATATATATATATCTGTATAATTTGTGCTTTTTATATAATGATTCCATATATATATATATATCTGTATAATTTGTGCTTTTTATATTGGTATTATGATCAGTTATATGGAATTTATATTTTTGATATTCAAGAAACTACACTGATCGATCTGGGTAATTATGAACTTTTCTCCAAGAAATATTTTTTTTAGTGTATAATAATGTAATATAATAATGAAAAACATTCATCTAACTATAAAGAGAAATAAGTTTCTACAATAGAGAGGGTTTTACAGGGTTTATTAATTATGTATATTTTACTAACTCAAATTAATCAATATTATATCTTTCGTTGAATTCCTAATAACTCTTTTTTTAATTTGTTTACTTGATCTAAAAGAGCCAGCAAGTTTTGAATAATATTTAACATTTGTGAGAGAGGATTTGAGTGTCGCTATCTGGCACACTCTTATTAGTAAGTCGTCCTTGAGTTTCACTCCTATTTTATATTTTTCCATAATTATTTGGTACTTTTAATATACATAAGTTATGGTATGGTGCATATTCCTTCGAGAAATCTATGTAAAATAAGTTTGTTAGAATTAAATAGATCGAGTTACTTTGATTAAATAAAAAAAAAGAAAAGAAGTATAATAAATAAGTCAACCTTAAGCTGATGTTTGTTTTAATTTAACCATTATTTAAGTAGTTACGGATCCTTTTTATAGAAGTAAAGTCCAGTCTACATTATGATGTAAAATTACATTTGGTGATTGCTATTCATAAATAAATGAATACGTATGTTTGTCAAATGCATTTTTGCAATCTGGTTCTACGTTATATACCTAGTGGCATCCTTGTTTCACCATCTTATTTTGTAATTTTTTGTAAAAAAAAATCTGGACAGTGAAAAATGTCATGGTACAATATTAATAGGGAATATTTCTCCTATAAGAAAAAAATATGAAATTATTTTTTTAAAAAAAGATGGAGAATTTTATCAAGAAATATATAGCAATAACGAATGTGGAAAAATACCTCCTACAAATCTACACTCTCTGAATTGTATGGGATTTTAAATGAAGAAGTGAGACATGCAATTCAATTTCTGAAGTAATACATTAAAGATCAGCCTTTCAAGCCATTGTGCATGCACTTTTTATGAGTATTAATAATAAATGAATACTTTCACTCCCAACACAAGATATAGTATTTATGAAAGAATAAAATGAATCCACTTATTCTTTCCAACCCAAATGTTTATATGTGGGCAAATCTTAAGTACTGGAAATGAAAATGTGAGGATAGACCACTCACTTTAAATTACTGTTTATGATGTCTGAATGAATGACGTCGACAAAATTATATAGAATTTACTAAATGTCACTCTCAAATGAAACTTAAACATATGTAAATAAGCATTTATTTTATATATAGTGCAATGTTTATAAATTGTAATACATTAAGTAAGAAAAAGCTCTGGGTAATGATGGAGTTATAATTGATATATTAAAGAAAGCAGGTGAAGAAATAGAAAACTTTTTGGCAAAGCTATATGACAATATGTAAATAATAAAGGTGTATCAAGTGATTGGAGAATGCATTATTAATATTTAAATAAGATGATAAATATGATTTTAGAAAATGTAGATCTATCAATCTTTTATCAGTTTTATATAAAATTTTACCAAAATAATTACAACTCATCTACAGTGAACTTTGTGATTAAAACATTGAACCATTGAGGTATAGACCCAGATTATTGTTATATTATGAAGGATATTTATAAAAAATGCAACTGCAACAATTATATTACATAATGATACTAAATAGATTAACATTGAGAATGGTGTCTCTATATCTCCATTACTTTTTACAATAGTTTTGCAATGAGTATTTTGTAAATTAAAATGGGCAGCCAAAAATGAAGATGAGTTTAGTCATCTAGATTTTGCAGCTGATGTAATTCTTTTTGAAAATATTGATTTAGAACTTTTGGAACTGTTGCAAGAATTATCTGATAAAAGTAAAACAGTAGGATTAAAGAAAAATATTAAAAAACTAAAATAATGTTCAATGCATTTTTTCTATTTTTTTAAAGATTGATCATGATGAGTTAGAAGAAGTTAACGCATACAAATATCTTTGTCAAATTATAACTATAGATGGAAACATAATGAATGATAGAATTTAACTTAGTTGAAGTGTATTTTGATAGAAATAACTTAATATTAAAAGGAAATATGCCTATGTATTGGAGAATAAAAGTTTTGCATATTAAGAGTAACATGAAAAAATCAAAAATAAAGTACAAACTGTTGTTACTGGCATCAATGAATGAATTAAGAGACTGAAGTGGAGATGTGATGGACATGTTGATGGAAGACTTGAGATGGACAGTTAAAATCTTAAACTAGATTCAAAAAGATTGTAAAAAACTTGGCATGAGATATGGATGAGAGGTGGGTGATGTGGAGAAAAGAGACTAGAGATTGGAGAAGATGGATTGCACTTGGAGAGATTTCATCCTGCAATGTATCAATAATAGTTAAAGTGATGATATTGAATAAAATAGCTAAAGCAATTACAATTAGAATATGAGATCTTTTAATCAATATTTTATTACAAATATAATAATTTGAATAGTTTTAATCTCATGACTTTGAAAATTTTATGCTATGGAATCTTTTAGACAGATAGATGAATATTTAGTCATTTTTTTTATTTAAAATATTTTATTGGCTAGTGTCCAGAAATTTCTGAAATTTGTTTCTGTGTATTAGTTAAAAAATATTTATTTATTAAAAAATATGGGCACTATATTTTCTATCAAAATATATTTTATAATGAAAATTATTTTCTATGTTGCGGACTTAGTGATCAAAAATAAGAATAATAACTTGCCATAATTCTATTTTTATCTTGTGGTCGCAACTCCTCACTACATTATTAATCTTTCCAAAGTATTTTTATATCAATAATAAAAATAATCTAAATACATTTATTTAATCAATGAAATATTTTTTTAAAAAAAAATAAAAACTAAATCCAAGAGAGATTATCACCAAAATATAACACCAAATTCTTCTATACCAAACAGAATTATGTCCTATTAAATAAAAATGACTACTTTAGAATAGTTTATTACTTTAGAAATTTATCACTTTAGAAATCACATGATCACTATTATTTACGCTTACACAAGCTGTTTTCACAGAGGCAAACCACTCCATACAGTAGCAACACGCAGTGCAGACCAGAGTAATCAATAGATGCAGGAAGTTTTGTACTAGATAGGGATTTTATGTACAAACCTTCCTTCATCTGTTGATTGGTCTGATTTGCACCTGATATTACTGTGTGGAGATTTTTTCCTCTGAGTATAATTATGAAGGTTTGCATTATGTCATACAAATAAAAAACAAAGCAGTGGCATTTCATTATAAAATTGTAACCGAAAAATAGCATATGATTTTTTTATATGTCTTTTAAGGAAAAGCATTTTATCTTATTAAAATTTAAGTTTTTTTAATTTTGAAAAATTAAATTAATAAATCAATTGAAAGATATCGCAGATGACTTTAATAATATGATTTTTCAGATATGTTCACATTAAGTTCAAAATTTTGTGATTGTTCTACCATATTTATTACTTAATTAATTGTGGAACTAATAATTATAGTTACCTTCAAATAATAAAAATAAATATAGTAAAAGAATGATTAATGATTTGAAATATTGTAGAAGCATTATATGATTCATGGCAAAATGTTAGCTGTAAAAGCATAGACAACGTTTTTAAATCATGAAGAAAATAAACATCCATATCTTATAAAGTCTGTGATGCAAATCTTGCTACCAATATACTGAAGTACTCACAGTAAAATACTGAATAGAAAATATCATTAAAAATTATTCAATACAAAGACAATCTCAATATTGATAACAATCACCAATTTCAAATGGTTGTCTTGGCAATTTATGTATGTTATAATAGAATAAACATGTGAGCCATGAAACAAGTGTCCTAGTTTGATGATGCTCCATAAATTGTGGGCCCATTTGTAACAGAACAAAAATGAGGGTATGCTCTTCTTTCAATGCTTTGCAGCTTTGGGAGCTATTTATAACTGAATAAACATAATGTCCATGAGAAAGAAAAACTTCAATATAATATGAATGAAAATATATCCCAATCATTGGTCATCATTTGCAACTAATTAAAAATATACTCTGAAGTTGAACACCATTTATAACAAAATAAAATTATGAATCCTACTATATCTTGAATCATAGCCTATTTATTGATAACCATTTGTAACAGAATAAAAATATGAATCATAGAAAAACAAACATAATTTAATAATGTCCATGAATAAACTAAAAGAAAATACCTTAAATACAATTTACTTAAAACAATCAATTTTAGTATTATTAATTGTGAGGGTCATTAATTATCGTAATTTATAAAGTATAACAAAATTTTAAGAATTTCATGATTAAAGGTTTTTTTTGTTACTAATTAAATTCTTTACTAATCTCCAATCCAATTAAATGAGCTGCATATTGTGAAGTGAGATTAGAGCTTTCAGGACTCATTATCAAATTTAATAAATTTGCTGTGTTTGGTATTTTCTTTATATTTTTTATAGCCGTGAGGAAGTTGGGATTTGCTATCTTGGTATGAACTAGCCAATAGCAGGAAATCATCATTAATACCAACCACAGAGAACCATCTTGAGAAATTGCAATTGGTAGTTGTCAAAGTTAGATGGATCCTATAGATAATTTTTGGGTTAAATAAATAGCCCAAAAACATTTAAATATTTATTTTTTAACTCACTTAGTGAAGAGTACCTGTTCTATTTGAAAGAAAAATTTCCAAAATGGTGGGGTGCTATGCAAGGCCGTAACATCAAGCCCAGTACTAACAAACTGTATCCAGAAAGTCTAATGAGATGAATACCAGCTTTAATTAACTCTGCTTTGAAGAATGGACCATTGGCAATTGGTAGTGAGATAAATACCTTTAACAAGCCAACAATTTTAAAATACAACTTTCAATTTGTTTTACTTTAAATCCCAAAGTACAGATTTGTAATGTTTATACAGCTTTAATGGAATATATTATCTCTTTCTTTAAATTTTCATTTTCCTTTATGTTCTAAATGCTTCCTTTTATTTAAAAATGATTAAGTATGATAATTTAAATCCTTTACTTAGAAATTAGATTGTTTGATATTATCTAGTGGGTATTCCCTATAAACTTTTGTATGTATAATTTAAGTTGCCAAGATCTATAAATTTAGTTCAACGGACAATTCCCATTGTTAATTATTTCCTATTCAAGTTATTGTGGAAAATCAATGCCTGGTCACAAATTAGTGAAAAATAGAAGTCCGTTGACCTTGATATTTTATTTATTTATTTTTTTTAAATAAGTTTTACCTTTTGTTGGTAACACTCTCTGTGTGCTGATATTGGAGACATAAAACTATTTAAAGGTTATCATAACACTTGCTTGGATTTTATAATATAATTGAAATGTAAATGGCAATTAAAAGCTACATTTAATTAGCAATTAATTTAAATTAATAGTGATTAACATGTGACTATATTTTATGAATACTGTTAAAATGTATCTCTGCAAATTATTTAGAAACATACCAGGAAATATCTAATTATTTAAACTGAAATAGTCTCAATGTGTATGTATATCTAACAGTTTATTTAATCTCTGTCATATTTTAAGATCTTTTATATATATATAACACTTGTAAGCCATTATATCATCAAATGATCGCAAATTTTAAATAATATTAAATAAAGCTGTGTTTTCTTTGATATATGACTAACTCAATGTTTGTGGAACCATAAAGATTTTAAAATGTGGAAGCAAGCCTCTTTCATAAAATCATCCCTCTTTGCTATATATTCATTAAAGAACCATTTCTTTTTTTTTATTGTTATGGACATTCTGTTGCAAAAGAGCCATTTTATTGAATCAGGAATTAAAAGGTTGTGGTCATTAATGAAACAAATTTTATCCCTCATAGGTGTTATATTTGTTATGGGTACAAATATTGTTTCCATACCTTCCTTGCTTTGCTTACCTTAAGGGGTTGAAATAAATCAGCCTTAAAGTCTTGATTCACACGTGAAAGTTGATGAATTCCCAGCTCGTGGATCTTAGTTTTCCTACCCTACCAAAGCGTATCTAGGTCACCTAGTATGTAAAAGGCCCTATATGTGAACGAGGTGTTTTAATTAGAGAATTGGCATGTCTTCACTGTATATTTTTTTCTATTGTAGTATAAAACATGTTTGGTTAGAGGACGTGTTTTATACATTTTATATATATATATATATACATGATTTGTATCAGGCAACACGTAGTTCAAGGATAATAGTGATTACCTTCTTTTATTAGTCATACCGCCCTCATTATTATTATTAAAATAGATTCTTTTACGTTGACATCTTGAAATTCTCTTTTGAAATTGAACGTCTGTACTCGTTTATCATTAATTATCGATGATTAAGCACATAATTAATCGTTATATAAATGAATTATTTTGCTGCCACATAAGTTGTTAAATTGAAATTCTATACTAATACAATTCTAAATTAATTATGGTATTTAATGAAATATTTATTATATAAATTTAATTGTCAAGGAGGACCAACTCTTGTTTGATATTATTTTATTCTTGGCACCTTAATTACAAATGTCTTATAAATATATTGTACGTACTCAACCGCACACTCAAACATTATATATTTTGTGTTTTATATGTTAAACTATGTAATTAATTGTCAGTAATTAAAAATCAAACGATCTAAAACCCCAAGCTGTATAAATCAATTTTCTATCATTGTAAAACCTATCATTATATAATTTAATAAATCTCTTTGAATTACTCTATTAATTGAGGTATTATTAATATTGAATTCAACATATATATACTCGATCAGGAAGATCGTTATTATTATTACAGATCCAATTTATTAATTGCTACTAAATTAATCATCAACCATTCACAGTGAATGATTATTATTTAAGTGTTGATTTCTCATGTGTCTCTTGATATTCTATTACTCAGTCTCCTGTGTACAGTGACCTCAGCTGGGCCGGAATGAGAGAAATGGGTATTACTGATGTCATCAAAAACGTTGTTTATTAGTTGGAAACTTGAGAATTCATGCAAATAGGTAGGAGTCTGTGATTGCCTCTGACATATGTATCTTGTGCTTGAACGGACTCTAGGTACTTTTGCTTGGGTTCTGGGTTTTGTTGAATGGATACATGCCTTTGACCAGTACATATATATATATATATTGTGATGACTGTGATTTGAGTCTTAACCCTGATATAAATTTAAATTTAAATAGTGTAAAAAATATGGAGAAATTTAAGTTAGGAAAGAAACTTAAATAAATTAAGGTTTTTTCAGTATAAGCCATCACAACCACAAACAGATTGAACTAAATGCAGATAAAATAAATATCTGCTTATTATTTGTAACAATACATGTTTATAAATATTTGTGTATGTGTGTAAAAGATAAATTTATAGTGTTAAATAATATTGGTTCCAAAAGTAAAATTTAAAAAAGGCCAGTATAAGTGACATTCAGAATCATTCAGTTTTAGAAATAGAAATAATTGTCATATTTAATATATCTATAAGTTATTTATATGTTATATAAATTTGGGGTGTATCCTCACAAAAAACTACTTATCTAAATTTTTATATTCTATTATAGTGGACAGGGGATTGGTCTTATTGAATACTCAGAGCCCTCCCTTGTTCTGGTAAGTTTTATCAGTTAAAAATGTAATTGCCAATTATAAACATATAAAAGCATTTAACTGATGGTGAAAATCATAATATATAGCCAAATGTAGTGTAGAAAACTACATTTTGCTAAAATGTGATATAAAACCATTACTTTCAAATTATAAATTTTTAATTTATCTAAAATTAAAAATAATCAAAGTTATAATTTGATAAACAAACTATTAATTAAGGATTTGAAAAACAAATGGATAAACCAGAGTATTTTTAACAACACACTTGCAGGTTCTTAATGGATTAATCTTTGACTTTGAAAAATATTGTTTTAGTCAACACATAAATGCATTTTAAAAAAGATATTTTGATAGAGTGCAGGAAACTTCAGAATTTAGACTTCAGAAAGATCTTAGCCATCTAGAATTTTCAGCAGAGAGAAAAATAGGCCAATTAAAAATGACATGAGTAATATTTATTCAACTTGTTCTAACAGTAAATCCTAGTTACATTAAAATATAAAGAAAATCTACCAATATGAAAAAGTACTTTCTGTTATTTTTTTCCATTGCAATGATGGCAAATTACATTAGTTCTTGTAGTTTTTTCAAGATTAATGGTTAAAAGACATCAAATGAGCTTCAGACATTGTTTTCTAATTTTAAATTATAGCCTGTTGACTGCTGTACCAAATAAAGCATTAACCATGCACACGGTGAATACATAATAATCATAGTCAAAGAATAACAACAAGTGAAAAATCTGACCTGTTATGGAACCACTAAATAATATTCATATAAATTTAGAGAAAACCATTCTAGGATTGAAACTCATGATATTAATAGATGATTTTTCAATTTAGTAAAAGAAAATGACAAAATGTTTGAAAAAATGTAAAGATTCAACATACATAAAAACACATCTAATAAATATAAAATATCCGACTATCTCAATAAATGATACAATAAAAAATGTAGTTATTTCAGTTTAAAAAACCTTAAGTATAAAATATGGACCACATATAAATTTATAGGAGATTTATTCTGTTATAAATATGTTTTCTTTCTTTTTATTTTGAAATTTCGGAGACAATATTCTTGAAACACTTACAAGCATGTATACATGAAGATAGAATTTAAAAGTTTTTTTTTCCTTTCATGCTAATATTTTTTTTCATATGTCAACATTTAAATTATAAGATGAATGAGTGCAAATTGTTAATCAGATATTGTCACACTTACTAATTTTATGGATATTAATAGATAAAAAAGAAACTTAAAAATAAAGCTAGTGTTTAATTAGCACACACACGCACGCATATATGTATATATATTGTAACTTTTGCATTAGAAACCAACATAACAATACACATCCCTATCTACTATACTAAATCAATGATGAATGACAGTATAAAAACGATACAGTATGAGATTCTCTATCTTAACTGAAATATATGAGACATATAGACATAAGCTAGATTTTAAGGATGGTCACTAATAGAAGTTTTAACATTGAGAAGCATATAAAATATACTTCATAATGACATTTCTATTGTAGAAATTCTCCAGCTATTATCATATTATAATCATTAGGATAATTACTACAACAAACAATAACTAATATTTCATTTGAACTAATTACTCAACTATTCTTCTATAATTTAAGATACTATAAAAATAAGAATATTAAGATAAAAACTAAATTAGTTGAAATAATTAATGCTATCCTATGGATATCTCAGGGATCAAGAGTATTCCTTGCTAAAAGATAACATAACAATTATATTTGGTATTTAAATAATTGAATCACAAAAGGGATTTTGTTGAGATCCAACTATCTAAATAATAATCACACTTACAATTACAACCATAAATTAAACTTGTTATTTGAAAATTAATCTAACTATAATAAAGATACATTAAGATTAATGACCTCAATTTACTTACTTTCATTTAAATAATTTAATTGACCTTGCTAATATTTATTCTCAGACTTATACAAATAACCATTATCATATAAAAATCATTTTGTTATAATCAAAAGCTTTATCATACAATTATTATCTCGTATAATCTCACTCAATTAAATACATTTATTAATTAGCAATTACCCATTTGAATTGTATCTTTGAAAAACACAAACATTATAATATATTCTTATTAATATTTTATATTTTGTAATAATGTAAGATTTGAAATTTAATCTATAAAATAAATATTAAATGGATTTTAAAATCAAAATGTGACTCAAGAATAATATCAATTTCTGTTAAAGTACACTTATAATACTATTGAATTTCAAATAAGTCTTCAAGGTTTTTCATATTTAAAAAAAATGAATCAATAAAATATTATTTTAATACAGTTATAATTTCTAAATATAAGTAATTAATTTATTAATTATATTTTTTTTTAATCTGACCCTTTAAATAACATATTCAATAATAATGCAATAAATATATTTTATATAATGACTTTATTTGAATTATATACTTTATGGATATGACATTGTGATAGAAATGACTTTAAACTGAAATAAAACTATTAATCCAAAATTCAAATTATAATGATTATTTATTTTAACAATAAAAACAATTAATAACTACCAATTATAAATAATAGATAACATAGTTAATCTATAAAATTAATATTTAAATAGTTACAAATTTATAATACAATTATTTAAACTAAAAATAAATAAAATAAAATTCCTTTCATTCCAGGATTCACATTATATTATAAATCAGTCCATCAAGTGATAAATTCATTATTATCACCTTGTATGCTTTCCTTAATGTTATTAATTAATGTACAACTCATGAATTTATCTTATAGTTTTCTGGCCTCTTCACATAATTACATAATACTTTATACAAAGTATTTAAATCAAGTTATAATATTTTATTATAATTCACCCTTAATTTTGCATAAAAATATGTTAATAAAATTTACAGTCAAAGTATTTATGTTATGGTAATTCTCACATAATACCAATAATGTATTTAAATAAATCATTGAATCAAGAATTCTTTATCGTAAAACTATTATTTCATTTATGCACTCTTCATATCTCTCACTCACTTTTTATTCCTATTTTATCTCACATATTATTCAAATTTAATTGAATACAAAATTATTTGTTTTGTATCTGGTCTTACTATTCTTAATACCAATCTTATACTTATAACTCCTAAATACCACATTAATTATATTAGCACATATATCCTTCTTTAAAATTAAACAGATAATAATATATTATTACATTTTAATCTCATAAATCAATTATATATAAAATTATTTTACCTATTTCTAATCTTATTATATAATATTATGTTTTATATCAAAAATATTAACAATAACATCAGGAATAAATATATATATTTCTTTTTTTAAAGAGAATTTATTTCGCCTCCTGGTCCAGCAGCACTATAGTAACCAAAATAATGATTCAAAGTTTGTCGCAAGTTCTTGATTACTCCTTACCTTTTTCTCGTAATGTATTCAAACTTATATAAAACATTTTAAAAACAAACACAGACAATAACTATATAAAAGTTTTTGAGTTCGATAAATCTTCTAATTTCTGGATCCTGACAAGTTTTAAAATTAAATGTGCATAAATTTTTAAGAATCATATAATCATAAAATAGTTTAATGAATATTCTAAAGAATTTTTAATATTTTTTTTCAATGCTAAAACTTTGATATATGTAAAGTTAGTTTATGTGTAAGCTTCACTTCCACTTTTCCTTTCATTTTATTTTATTTTATAGTTTGCCACTTATCTCCTTTTTTTAATACACATAAATAAATTCATTTAATTTTAGAGTATTATCAGATATCATTTTTATTATTATTCGTCATTATTACAGATCAACAGCATTTTCTGTTAGCTCTTTATTCTTTCAATATTTTTTTCTTATGACAAGATAATCTTATTTGCTAAGATAAAATATATTATTCATCTTTATAAGTTTTTTATCTTATATAAAATACAATAAATATCAATTATTATATCCAACTCTTTTATGAATAATTAGGCATTAATTATATGATAAATACTTTTTTTTTCTGATTTTACAAAGTTAACTATAACATAGTAGTTATTTTAAATTCATAAGAGAATTATTTTCAACTAGTGTTATAGTTTTCAACTAATTGATTACTTTAAATTTGATAAATTAATTTTTAAAGTCTATAAAATTTAATTCTTTGTATTTTATATCTGTTCTTCTGAATAAAGACATTAACAAATTAATTAACCTGGTAGAGATAAATAATTTTTTTCTTACATGACAAGAGCTATACCTTTTAAATCACTGAAGTTTATATTCTCTTTCGATGATTTTTCTCAATGATAATAATATCTTTAACTATTTTTGTAAAATTACATTAGTTATTATTTTTCAATTATGGTATAAAGTCCAAGACAGTAATTAAGTCATGATGACAAAACTAGTTTTAACTCCACCATTATTTTAAATATCATTATTAAAATGTTATATCCTTATTCAGTTGATGGCTATTACTTTTATTGGTTTTAAAATAAAATATAGTAAAAAATCTATATATTTTTTTACAAATTTAAGTGAAATAATTGTTCACTTTATTTTTAATGAATTGTTCTCCTGTTTGTCTGCTACTTTTTCTTAAATACTGAAAATGGTATGATGTCATAAAACAAATTAAATTGATTCTATTGGTCAATATCAAAATCGACTAGCAAATTTTTATGTAATTATCTTTCTATCCACACTATTTAAAATAATTAAAAATTGATAAATATTTTAACAATTGATTGAATCGTATAACTTTAAAATTGAAATTTAAAATATAATTATAATTTTAATAAATGGTACTATTAATCAATGTTAAATAAGACATTTAATAATATTTATGTCTAAAATATATCATTATTGTTATAATTTTAAAATAAATTATTATCATGCAATAAAAATAATTTTTATTTTAAAAATCATATACTCACATTTTAAAGGATCACTATCATTTAAATAAACTAAGATTAAATTTATTGCTATTGCAACTTTTACTAAACCTAATAAATTTATATGGCAAATGTATTGATTAAAATCTATTATATTAAAAGTATATAATTTACACAATAACTAATTATAAATAAAATATGTCTTAATTATCTCCATAGATTTTCCTCTTTGAACTTTGTACATTAAGTTACTTTTGCATGTTGTAGATAATAATTCCTAATATTATGATTGTCTGTTCTTGAAATTTACAATTTTGGGCTATAATAGACATTTTATATCCTACTTTCAATACAGCTATATATATATATTGAATTTAATATTTCCATGGATTATTATTATAATAAAGAATGGAAATGAGAAGATAATATTCATGTAAATAGAAATGATCTTTAACTTTTAATGATATCAAGAAATTATCAATTATTACTAATTGACAGTGCCTGAGGTTAAATCAGCTTCTCATTAATGTGTAATAACTATTTATTATATATATATATGGCAAACTCACACACTTATATAGCTCCTGTAGTTATATTGATCTCTTTCTCTTTTTTTCATTAATATATATATTGTCAATTTGATAAGTTAGTCTATGCCCATTTTATTCTCATTTTCCAGATCTATGTTTTTACAAGTCGAGTGTGTTTAAGATCATCATTTCAAAAACTTTATTTTTCATATTATTTAAAACCAGAAGCAATGCAATTACATGGAAAAATTAATAAAAATGTAGAAATATTAGAATCAAGTCTATAAGATAACCCTTCACTTTAAAGGTGATAGTCAATATTTATTAGCATCAGTCATATAAGAAAAGGCTATCTTTAGCAGACTGCATCTATTCTCAACTATTTAAAATTAGATTATGCATTTGTAAATATAATATGTACTCTAAAAATAATATGATGATCGAATGTTTCTAAATATTACAGAGTTATTGGCAATTGGCATTTTTTTACATTTGGCTGAATATTGTGAAGAGTGGTGGCTAATTTTTGCTTTGATGCTCCACTAAATAATTTTTTCTGTTACAATATATATAATTTAATTATAACCATGCACAGACTTATTAACCTTCAGACCATATCAATTTGGAAAATATTATAATAAAAGGCACTTCTTAAAATAACGATGATGATGACGACGACGACAGCGGTTCAATCTATTATATTTTATGATTTGTATAAAAGATAGATTTTTTTTAATATTCTTTATATGTGTTAAATTTTATAAATCATCTATTTTTGGTATATATATATTGTAAAATGTGGGGAAAAATAATGATTTATAATCTAAGAAGTTAAACTGTTATTGAACAAGGTTTTCAGATTATAAGATTTGATTTCCAGTTATAAGATTTTTCTCAATAGAATTTTTACAGAAATGTTATTTCGTTTCACTGCTATTAAAGTTTGTTAGATTCCACCTGGTGTTTATAAATGTGTTTTCAGCAAAAGAAAACTTTTGGTAAAATGAAATATGTTCAAGATTTTCTTTACATTAATATTTTTTGATGCAGAAACATATGTAGAAAAAAGAAAGTCATTAATTTCAAACGGTTTTATCACTCAAAGTTTAGATACTTTACTGTTTTTGAAAAATTTACCAATTCAACGTAAAATTATATATTTATAAACAAACTAACTTTCAAAAATATACAAATATATAATTACACTTTTCTTTTTTTAAACAAAATAAAACATAATAGTATTTTAAGTTACATAAACTATGCTAGCAGTCAATTCATTTTGCTACATAAACTATGCTAGTAGTCAATTCATTTTGCTACATATATAGAGAGAGACAAATTAATATTATTTTCTCTTTTTTTTGGGGGGGAGGAGGGGATCTCTGAAAAAAATATTTTGACTAAAATTATAAATTTATTTCTTTTAATGTTATTTTTGTATTTTTATTTATTTGTTGTTGTTGTAAAAATGATTTATTGAAATGCGATTTTAATAAACTCCAGTTATTTACAAATTCTGAATATACAAATCCAATAATTTAAGACATATATACATTCACCATATGTAACGTAACATCCATCAGTAAATCATTTTTTATCAACATTGTCGTCAGCTGTATTAAAATCTATTTCAAATCTTGTAGATGGCTTTTTTTTTAACTCCTTGGTCATTATATTTATTACTTGGTTAAGTATTTTAATGTTTACTTAATGAAATGATATTAATTGTAAGATAAAAGATACACTTCCGTACATATATTTTTAAGGTTAAACGAATTTCAAAAGTGTACGTTCCAGCATTATACAGAAATCACGCGTAAAACGTGTTTTGCACAGGAACGGACAGCTACGAGACTTTCAAAGCATAAGCTTGGTTTGATCAGAGGGGAATTTGAAAATCAAATTGTGTTTTGTAAATTGTTTTAAAATAGTGTTGAAAACTTTTTTTTTGATCAGATGGTAATTGAAAAAAAAAAAATTAGATTTTATTAAATAATTTTGGTTTTCAAAATGTTGTGACAGATGATCCTTCGGATCGTCAAAACCATCGGATCTTTTTCCCTGTGAATTCCAGCACTACACGCGTTGACATGTATAGTGTTGTATAACAGTAGTGTAAAAAAAAGTAAATTGTAAATCAGCCTGGTAACATTGTATCTATTGGTTTTTGACTAGCAACAGCACCATCAAGCGGCGTGTGGGGGCTAATCGGCAAGAAGCGAAAATAATAATCACTTTAAATATAGAAAGTCTAAAAATTAGCTCTAGACGTGATCATTTTAACAATCTATTTATCTATCTATCTATCTTTCTATTTATCTATCTATCTATCTATCTATCTATCTATCTATCTATCTATCTATCTATCTATCTATCTATCTATCTATCTATCTATCTATCAGTTTTGATTTAGACAAAATAATTTGAGCACTATTAATTCACTTTACAGCAGCCTTATTTTTTATAGATAGCTAAGAAAATGTGAAATGACCATTTATATTGGGAAACCATATATATATAGAGAGAGAGAGCAGATAATGTAACAAGTATTCCAAACAAGAGCAAAATACAATACATACCAGATATAAACATAACCTTTTTTTAATACAGCTTCACATGAGAAAATTTATTTCCACTTACTTTAAAATCATATAAGTATAGATTTGTAAAATTCACTCTGTAAATTAAAATGCAAAATTACAAGAACAAAAGAAGTTGTTAATATTTGCAATTAAGCTTCAAACATTCAGCAAATTATTGCAAATGAAAGTAATAAAGGAGTAATGATTAATATATAAAAAAATAATATTTTTGAACTTTTTCAAAAGAAAATAAATATTGATATTCATGAATTAAAAAAAGTTAATAACTATAATTACACACCATTAATACATGTAGAAAACAACGTGGATAAGATTAATCATAGAATTAAACTTTGATAGAATGCTTTCGTTAGAAATATATTAACATTAAAAGGAAATATGCTTATGTGTTGGAAAAATATTTTTATTAGATGTGCAACTTGTTTATGGATATGAGGTTTAGATACTTAATAGAAAATCAATATAGAGAGTTTAACTTTATCAACAAAATATTGAAAGATGTATGTTGGGAATAAGAAAGAGGAATGGAATGCAAAATACTTAGATGGGGGAACGAATAAGTATCATTAATATAAGAAGTAGGGATGGAAAGCAAAATGTTTGGGTGAGAGAACAAATAGGTATTATTGATATTATTGTAAGAAATAACAACTGAAGTGGATCTGAGCTTGAAATCAACTATATCATAGGATATTGTAAAATACCTCAAAACAGATCACAAGTGAGATATATAGATGGAATAAGAAAGTATGTTGTATATAATAAAATAAGTAACATATAGTAAACCATATAATAATAATTATTATTGCTTAAACTATAAAGCATGGCAAGGATAATTATTTTAGCTGTAAGTATATATATACTATTGTTTTTGTAGTAATAGAGAAAACTGGAACCATGGTAACTATATTATCTATGCTTCTGTACCAAAATTATTTTAAATATTCAATTAATACATACTGACAACTTTATTTTTAAATACAAAAGCACAAATAATTGTAAATTGAAAAATATATACCCAATATACATTCATGAAATTTTATATTTGTCAAAATCCTTTACTCTTGCAAATATCGAAAAAAAAGACTAATGGTTTTATTGTTTGTGACTTTATAAAAACATTTGAATGCTCAAACTGCAAGTGTCAGAATTGAACCTGGGACCTCCTGATTTCAAGTTGAATACTCTACTGCTGTCTAAAACTATTCGTGAAATGCAAGTAGAAAATATAACAGGAATATAAATTTCACTAATAAAGCATATCATCTTTCACATCTCCCACAATATATTATATTTTATCTCTTAAAAACGTTTCTTTCCTTGCTCAAATCATACTTGATTGCTATATTAACAATTTTTTACTCAGTTTTAGTAAAAACTATCTATCTGGAAAATATTTACACATAACACAATTATTTCAACTTTTTATGCTGCATCCCACAAATTTTTGAATTTTCCAACATACTCTTACAATTCCTGGAAATTTAATATTCAAAATTAATTTTCTATTTGTATAGATAACATCAATAATGCATTATTCAAAACATATACAGTAATATTTTTCCAAAAATCATCTACTTTCTATCCATCATTAAATTCATCTCATTAAAAAAAACAACAGTTGCCTTTAATATCAAACTATTCTGGAATAAAAGTCCAGAAGCATTCAGTTTTAGAATAATACAAAATTCAATGGTTTTTCATGACATATCTCCATATTTTATATTCTCAGCACCATTACTGAAATAACCAGACTATATCAACAATTTCTCAAAAATAGATAACCTCATTCCTATCATCCCACTGATATTCCAACACTTTGTAATGACAATTTTGTAAAAAACATTGCATGGTCTCATAACTAAGCATTTAATTTACTCTCACATACATGATTAGTCATTGAGAGATATATGGTCTGGAAAACAAAAATAATCCATTAAGTAACAGATAATCTTTTCTGTTGTTTAATAATAAATACGTAATAAAAAAGTTAAATCTTTCTAATAAATATCTAGTCTTTATCAAAAGTACATATTATATAAATTTTTAAATGTATAATTTCATTCAAGAAAAAAGTTAATTTAGAAAAAAGCTGCTACAGTAAACATTACAAACAAAATAAAACTTATTTAGTGATCTTTTATTATATTGTATCACCAGATTTTATCCGAAGAGATCATTCTATGAATTCATGAAATTAATTATATCTTATTTCAGTCTACAAACACATTCACCCTCTCACTCTAAATATATTCTTAAAAAGTTTATTTGAATTCATTATGATATATATAAAAATACTTCACCATTGTTACTTAATGATCAAACATTAGAAGTCTCTGTATTTGTTCAATCATATATGTTCTGGAAGAAAAACATGATATTACTTACCAATAATATATGTCATGAAGAAATTCTATTTCTTACAAACTATAAAACAAATATTCAAAAATTGAAGCATTGATACATATAATCTAAATACCTGGATCTTTAATCAATATAAAAGCATATTCTATAAATGTTTTCTTTGCTGATCAAATCATTTCTTTATATATAGATGCAATATGCTCTTTATGGATAGCGGCAAGGAGATACTTGAAAATTTTGTTCTAATATATCCTACTCTTCAGACTTTTCCTCAATTTATCTTATTTATTACTCATGACTATGTAATTATCATTAGTGTTTTTAATGAAAATATATTAAGATAGATATTTGTAATATATAGGATATATGAGCACAGACCTTCACATGACCCATCACTCTCCACTCTATCTCATGACACTGACATACCCAAACACATATATGTTGAAAAGATAAATAATCATGAATATACATATTTCATGCTAAACCAGCAATCATCAGTTATCATTTGGTGTTGTTTACTGTCGTTTTGTTTTCATTCTTACATCTCAGAAATTACATTATAATTTTCTGAACAAAATAAATAACATTAAAACCACAGACAATATATTTACACTTTCAAATATATTTTTCATCATCTGAATTTGGTCTTGTTGCTAATATCATTTCATTAATCAGGTTATTTTTTATTTTTTATTTTTGGGAACTGTAATTTTTGTATACAAAAATTTAGTATTTGCATTCAATCTTTTTTTTATTCTCAATTGAATTAAAAAACATATGTGAACTGATATATGTAATTATAATCTAATATGTAATTCACCACACATCCATGTAAATTTGTCTTTTTCTCTTTTAAACAATAAATTTTAAAACTAATAGTAATGACAGCATTATTTTATTTATTATTATTTGCCTTTTTTGTTTATTAAGAACTCAGCATCACTTAAAAATAATTCAGTTTTTTTAAATGACTATATTTTTTTTTTATATCTAATTTTATATAACACTTTTCTAAATTAATAATTTTTATTTGTCATTTATTAAAATAAAAATTATCCACTTAATAAATATTTTTTTCTGTAATGTAATTTTTACTATAGTACTCTCACACAAGGTCATGATTCGTTTCTATCTGTTTTTAACACTTTGTGGAGGGATGTAATCATAAACATATAACCAATATCATTAAAAGCAGATGAAATCAGTTCTTATCTTGTGTGAGAGTGGAATAGTTAAAATTACCCTTCGAAAATATTATTCATTAAGTGGATAATCTCTGGTCTAATGAATGACTAATAAAAATTATTAATATACTTCTATCAAGTAATTTGTGTCAAACTTGCGAGGGGAGTATGTTTGGCACTATAGTAATTGGTTATCTCCCCCCCTCAATATATATATATCAGTATCAATCGGGCAACCTGGAGATTATACATCTTTTCACATGTATTTGATCATATGTTTATGATTACATCCCTCTACAAGGTATTAAAATTGGATAGAAATCAGTCTCTACATTGTGTGAGAATTGTGTAATGAAAATTGCAATACAAAAATATTATACTTTTAAATTATCTATAGAATTTTAAATCTATACAAAGTTCATATTGCTTAATGATTGAGTCAAAAATATTTTCTGTTGGAGACCTCTGTCGAATATGTTTAATTTTTATAGGTTTAAAAATAGCTATGTTTATTTATGAAACATTGCACATGATTCTTATCATTCAAAGAAATCGACATCTTATTTTTTTAAATAAATAGAATCTTTCGGGAGTTTGTTAGGTATATTTCTAGATTATATATGTAGATATACATATAAAAGTTGTACATATTTTTCTCCTTATAAATAAGCTTTGATAGCGATTGTAAACAATTTAAGACTTCACAGAACTTTGAAATAATGTACTTCCTTATTTTAAATGCTAAAACAAAGGTAAAATCATTTTATATTTTAAAAAAGTGCTTTTTTTTTGTAAATGGGATCTTTTTACAAAATAAAATAATTATTTATATGCTGCTCAGTTTTAAAAAATAGGTGGTAATATTAATGTTGTTGTTTTGTTTTTTTTTAAATAAAAAATAGATTAAATTAAATTTACAAAAACAAAACAGATTTCCTTATTTGTATATATTCGATAGAAAAAAAAAATGTTGCGTACATGTTAGCATTTTTTAAAAATCTAGTCAAGCGTTGTTAGCCGAGAGGTCATCGCAACTGCCTTGCAAGCAAGTAGTTGGTTGCAGACGGTTGTGGGTTCGCGTCCCGGCTGATGCTATGACATATGGAAAAAAAAAATCTAATTCTGAATTATTGGGTTTATATATATATATTAGTAATTTAATAACCAATATGTGTACATGTAGCATTTTACATTTTTCTCCTTTTATTCATAATAAGTTTCATTTATATAGTTGCAAATAACTCTTTAATTCGCATTTATCTGCTTATGTGAACATACATACATATATGTGCATGTTATTGAAAGATTATTGATCATGTAGCATCGCTTGGTATTTATTTGCAGAATTTTTACGAATTTAATTATGAATTAATAGCAATACAAAATTGTGTTTCCATTTCAAATTATCTTCATGTTTATATCTTACAAATTAGAAAGTGAAACAATTCATAAAAGTCAAAGTGTGCATTTTTTTGAATTTATTCACTTTAAAACATTTTCATATTTACTTCCGAACACATGCACCAACAACTGATATTTTAGAGCAGACATTGTAAAGGTTGAAGATGACGAATCACAATGAAAATAAAATATAGTATTGTTTCAATAATGATTGCATTTACCTCTGTTATTTAACAAGTGAAGTTTAATAGAGGAGTGTTCAGTTTCTATATTGCAGCTACCTACTATTTTATTTTGTAATTAATAATAATAAAATAGTCATTCACTTAGAAAATTATGTAACATTCAAGAACCAGATGTGACAGATTTGAACTTGTGAACCTTTAGCCTTTACGTCTGGCATTACATATTCTGAAAACTACAAATCTGTTCTTTTATAAATCACATTTCTAACAATCTTGTCAAACATGTTCCTATATTTAAAAATGAACTGCGAAGTATTACAAATTTAATTTAGGTTTTTGTACTAATGCTTCATTTTTATAAGAACGATATTTATAATAAAACTTCTATTATTGCCAACAGAGTCACATTTTTCTTAACAATATGTATTGTTTTATATTAGAGATCAAATAAAAATAATTTATTTTTCCCCCAATAAGCTACAAAAATATACTTAAGATAGTATTAAAAATTAAGTGTAATCTAATTATTTTAAACCAGGATTTTGATATATGATTTTTTTCTACAGTACAGGCTTTTTCATACCTGCACTCCAATATGTAATATATAGGGAGTTTGAACTCAGACTTTCACTCGACCATTAACTATCCATGCTATCTCATACTGCTGACACACTTGATCACACATGTCGAAGTGATAAATGATTATTTATCTTTTTGATATATGTGTGATTAAGTATGTCACTAGTACAAGATTTTGGCAGAATACACTATAAAATGTTAATTATTAAAATATAATGTTTTTTTAGGGTTAAATATTTAAATCTTTTATGATGAAAAAAACATTTATATCAAAGTTATCTCTGTTTTATTATTATGACTAAACCCGTCCATTAGTGAAAATCTTTGACACATGAATCAAGATCAATAACATATATTATTCAAAATCTCATATGAATTCTTGGTGCAGAATAATGCCTCTGAAAGTTTGATCTTGTTTACGCTTCAAATTGAACTTATATTCAATCTATATCATTAATAAACCATAACTTTTAATTTTCCTACCCATTAACAATTTTTCTTTTCAATTTTGAAGAGGATGCTTGGCAACAAAAGTGCCTTTAAGGCTTTGAATAATAGGTGTTATAAAAGTTCTTGTCATATGTTACATATAGAGTAAGTAAAAAACAAACTATTAACAAGCTTCAAAAATACCCTCACCCCCAGACCGCAGTTTCTTCATCTAGTATCATCAGTGAGGTGTTAGGAATTAAAAATACTAGAACTAGTCTAGCATTTTATCAATGCCTAACTATTGAGAAAAAAATCTGAAACTTTCAGACATTTAAATGTCCAAAAATCCAGCTATCTAACTCAAATAGCCATGTGGGACTGAACTAAATTCAGATACGCCATATATTAATAGCTCTAGCAATATAAAATCGCCAAAGCCTTAATAGCAAAAACTAAAATTAAATTGATAAAAAATCAAGTCAGATGACCTAATTTTAATAAAGCTCGTATTTACAAATGTTATATATAGAGAAGTAAAAAACAAACTCTTAACAAGCTACAAAAATACCCTCAACCCCAGACCACAATTTCTGCATCTAGCATCATCAGTGTGGTGTTAGAACATCTAAAACTTTCAGACATTTAAATGTCCAAAAATCCAGCTATCTAACTCAAATAGCCGTATGGGACTGAACAGCTATTTGAGCTAGATAGCTGGATTTTTGGACATTTAAATGTCTGAAAGTTTCAGATTTTCTTCTCAATAGCTAGGCATTGATAAAATCCTATACTAGTTCTAGTATTTTTAATCCCTAAAACCTCACTGATGACACTAGATGCAGAAACCGCGGTCTGGGTTGAGGGTATTTTTGAAGCTTGTTAAGAGTTTGTTTTTTACTTACTCTATATATAACATTTGTAAATACGAGCTTTATTAAAATTAGGTCATCTGACTTGATTTTTTATCAAGTTCTTGTCATGTATGAAAATTTATATCAATGACATTCTTATAGTTTTGGTATAGAAGTCAAATATAGAACTTTTAGCAATTAATTTAGCTTCATTATTAATCAACATTTATATAAATTTACTCAAAGAATTATTTAGAATATGTAATTGTCACTATATGACATAAATAATGTGATTGGTAAAATTAAAACTTAAAAATCTAGTAAGACATTATCATAAGAATATTAATGATTATGTCATGTGGAATAATAAAATAATTTTGATATGAAAAAATATTCTTATTATTTCAAAAAGAAGGGTAGTTGCTAGTAGTCTCCAAGTTGATTGAATATATGTCTAAAGAACTTTTTATAAACTTACTAGTCTTGTCTTATAGCTCATTATAAGTGTCATAGACACTTCTTCTAATATATGATGTTCAGATATTATAAAAGTGAATCCATTTAGAAGACTGCCAAAAGTTCTCTTTTTTATATATTAACTAGATAGTCCAATGAAAGTGAGCTATTGTCATATACAAATCAATTAAAAAATATAAGACTTGAGATTCTAGTATATACATTAAGTTACATTACATACATGCAGAAAGACAGACAATAGAAGCTTAGTGTTGAAGAAAAATCCTTCAGTATGTATATAAGTTTAACATAGATGTAAGAATCCAATTATTAAAAAAGTTTCATATATGCTGTATAAAATATTTTTGACATATAAATTCAAATTAATAATAAACTATTATCTACATATGATACCATTGCAGATTTGTATAAGGCACATATAGAAAAGATATGATGATATCTTTTTTAAAGACTCAAACTCTAGTTTTTGAAACAAGCCAGAAATATATAATTCTTTATTGTATAAAAGACATGGTATTTTGTTTTGTTTTAACTATTCATTTACTATGAAATGTGTTTTTATTATTTAGTACTTGAATCTATGATTAATTTACATAAATTCATATTAAGTTTTGTTAACAAACATGAAATAAATAACATATTTAAAAAAAAATACACACAAGTGCTCACTACATATATTTTTATTACAATGTACACAGTTTGTATGAGTTTTTCCATCATGTTTTCTGAGGGACAGGGAGATTTTATATTTTTTATCGATGTTAACTGCTTCATTTTTCTGTATTTTTAGATGTTTCTTTTATTTTGTTCCCTTTGTATTCCATTGTTTCCATAACTCAGTCATAAAGTTCTTTTTTTGCCATTATCATCTGAGCATTGCCACTTGGACATAATTATATAATGTATGAATTAATTACATGTACATCAGTCATATTATAAATTGTCATTCTTTGTTATCTTGTCTATGAAAACTACAGTATCCTTTGTTTTATTATAATCAAGAATAATTTTAGATTTTTTTTATTGATATCAGTATCTATTTTTCTATTATAGTGCATTATGGATAACAATGTCACAGCTTTTCCAATATAAAACTATAATGGCAACTTTTGATATCCAAATAATGTTCAAATGTGTGTTTACTTTTAGATTCTATAAAAGAATTTGGTATTATATTTATTTTTGCTTATGGCATCTAGAAGATTTAACTTTATTGAAATCAAATATTTAGCAAAAAATATGATATCAAATAATTATCACAGAATGAGCAAAGCTTTTATGTATTTATTAATCTTTTGACAATTTTTTCATATTGACTCATTGATGTTTATTTTTTAAGTATATACTTCAAACTCCATGCATATGATGTAATATTTTTACAAATAACCAAAACTGTAATCTACATCATCCAAACATTGAAGGATTATATTGTATGAATATAACATATGAAATATAATGATTCAACAATTTAAAACATTCCTTAATGAATTGCCATTATCTTTTGTCAATTTTCTGCATTTTCCTGCAGCATTATCAACCCTAATGCTTGCAATATGTTTTGAAATCTGTCTTGGTGCATTATATCATTGAAACTTTTACACCTATTTTTTTTGTTCCAAAGTAGCCAAATTTCTTTAGATTTGATTAAATACTAGTCAAAATTATAATTCCAATAAACTGTTTTATTTCAGTATTTTTTCACTTATCTATATAAATTCTTTGACCATCTTTCTTTATTGAATGTAGGATAATTTCCATGAAGTAGTTGCAAAAAACACCAAAAATAAAAAATCAAGTATATTAATTTCATAATTTTAAAACTGTGTAGGACTTACATTTTTACTTAAGTTTTCATGAAAGAATCATTTTGCTTGTGATTGCAGAGTAAGATATACAATCCATGTTATAATATTATTTTTTGACATGAATATATTTTTTGGTTCTGTGTATTTTAGATTCTGAATTGCTATTAACAATGTTAATATCTATCTATATAACTTTCACATTAACATATTATGCATCGTGTTGTAATGACTATTATTATATTTAATATAATTTATTTGTACTAAGATCCTGCAAGCTCTTTGAGTTATAAACTTTATGGTTTTTCTTATTGTAAAAGTTAAAAAGTGTATATCTTGTAGAGGGACTGAAATTATCAAAATGGAGATAGTTACTTTATATATATAATATTTGAAAACATAACCATCTTTTTATGGATCTATATTATCTGGTAATTATTTGGCTCACTGAACTAAATAAAGCTGTGAGTAAATCCAATCAGCGAATGTATAATACAAGATTCTCAAAGAAAATCATGACTTTAAGATGTAATTAATGAGATAATTCTATTTTTGAAGTTAAGAAAACAAAATGTCATCTCTAGAACTATTATTTAAAATAAATGTTTCATGTTCCAAATTTCTAACTGATTCCAATTTAAAATTGGTCTAGTGAACCATATAAGTAATTTACAGTGGCGATTTGATAGAGAATACCACATCCTTCTAAATAAAATAAACTCAAAAATAATAAATTAGACCATACAACTGCACACATTTTTAACCTTTTATTTAAAACGAAAATAACTCCAATTGAAAATATATTGTGCTCATTGAACCCATTTCATAGACAAAGGATTAAAAGAGCATAAAATATTGTAAAGAACAAATGTTGTTGATGAAAATAAATTTGGAAATTTTTTTATTAACTTGCAAATCTTCATGAAGAAAATAACAAAACAAATTTACAGACAAAACAACATGGAATTCCAGTATTTTTTTTTTTTATTTCATTAAAATTTTACCTTGTGATTCTAAAATCTTTTTTTTTTTTTTGTTAAAAACTTTAGTGATTTTATAATTAGAAAAGATTTTCTTCATGCTAAGAGTTTTTACTTTAATGTTAATGATAAAGGCAAAATCTAAAATATGAAATTATTCTTAATATATTCATATTGGCAAAGTAGACAGAGTTATGTTGCAAAATTAAAAAATGAAATATTTATAATAAAACAAGAATATGTGAATGGGTATATATATTATACATACATTTAATATTTAATTGTTTATACATTGCTAAACTGGTGTAACATCCTGTTCAATTAAAAAGTGTAAAATTAATATCTGGAATGTTTTGTATGACCATGAATATCTATGTGCTTATATATGTAATCTTTATAATCATTTGCAACTTTTATATATGTGCAATGTTTATGTATTCTTTTGTTTTCAATCTATGAAATATTTAATATTAAAGTCAATGTCACTAGTGTTTTATTTATATTAAGAATATTTATCAATTATTAACTTTTTTATAAGTTAATTTAATACATTTATTAATTATTACTTTAAATTATCATAGTGAATTTACTTCATCTATTATGATTTCTTCACTACAACTGGTTGCTAATTTTGGGGCCTCATTGTTTTAATAATGCTTTCACTTTGGCTTTTCTTTGATATTTTGTGATTATCTATAATGTAAGTTATCTTACTGATTCACTTTTCTTATATAGAAATTGGAACTAAAATTAAATGTTTAAAAACAAATTTGAAGATGTCAGTATCCTACAGATTTATGCAAATATCATGCAAATATTTGACATGAAATAGTTGTCAATGCCATAATTGGCTGTATTATAATGCAAAAAATTGGACAGCTTCATTGATTGGCAGATTATTTGGCCTGAAGCAATTCTGATTGTGTGTGTGTTAGTTCTTCAGAAAAAAAATTATTTGACAGTAATTATTTACATATTTTAGCTTACTTATGAAATCTATTTGTAAAGTATTTATTTTAAAACAAATACATACATGATTACAATCGTATTTTATTTGAAAAGGTTTGTTTTTAAAAAGATAAATTGTAAAAAAAAATAGTTACGATAATGCAGAAGGTGTTTTTACTGAGTAAGCATTGATGGCCAAGTGATTAGCACAGCTGCCTTACAAGCAGTTGTCCTGGGGTTCACTTCCTGGCTGATGCTTTGACACATAAAAAAAAAGAATTGTACTTTCATAAATTTTGATGAATTTTTAATAATAATTTCAATTTTGAATTTTGAGATACATTTTCATTTTTTTATGACCGTCCACCTAAAATTCATTTTCAATAATTTTATAAATATGTAAGAATTACAATTCAATATGAAGAGATCAAATATGACCAAAATTGTCATTAGAGACTTTTAAATAAAAATGGAAGGAATTCTTAAATGATGTACATTTTTTTTATTTTTTCCTTGCTTACTTATATGTCTACGATATCTGTTAACTAAGTGTCTACTTCAAGGCATAATGATTCTGGGAATGTGTTTGTGGACATGTATATAATTTTCTTTATAAATATTTAGATAATGCTGTGTTATTTTTAAATTCCACATTATGTATGTTTTATAATGTTGATTACTACTTTATTTATTATCAGTATATCATAGTACTAGATAGTTTTCAGCATTGATGATGATCAGCATTGATATAATAATTTCAGAACCTTTTGATAAATATTTAGCTTTGTAATTATTTTAGAAGTTATGCATGCATCTATAGCAAGAAATATTGATAATTGTTTTTAATATTTTATTAGTAATTGGTCATAGCTTTATGATAATTAACTTAATACTTTGTAATATGTCTTTTCTCAATCCAATTATAAACTATGACAGTTGATGATTTTATACTTATTACTTTTTATTACGTATAGCGTCTTCTGATGATGATCAATTGATGTTCATTCAATATAAAAGTAATAATTGCTTATTATTACCATCACTCATGTACAAACTTCCTTTTTACACATCATTAAAATAAATACATGCATGTTATCTTTTATTCTTTGACAACATTAACTGGTAATTATTTTAAAATGTAAGAATTAGAAAATAAGCTGAATAAAAGTTATTATTTCTAAAAAAAAAAACCAAGCAAACAAATAATTTGCAGTTATAATACAAGTTAAGAAAAGGATTGCAATCTCCAAAGACTTTATTGTCAGGATTCAATTTGATTCTAAGTAAACAAATATTAGTAAAATGGGGGTCATATTTGTGTAAAATAGCTCATTAGACTTGGATGTTAATCTTCATATATCATAATCAAATTATTAAGATTCAAATACCTTAAACTCATAAAACAATCTTCTTTATTACTTAGATTCTAAATTGTGCTGCAAAATGCTAGTATTTGTTATTAATGATCCTTTATTTTTGTATTTGCAATTTATAAAAACATGTCAAAAATACTCTATAGAATATATATATATATGTGTGTGTGTGTTCATTAGAGGGAGCTTACCACTAGCTCTAATCAAGCTTTAATTTATAAGTGCCAAAAGAGAAATAATTCAAAATCTCTATTGGAATGTCCCTATCTCCAGACCAATTGTTTTTGAGCTTATGGCTCACCTCAGTGGAGAGCTAGAACTCCAAACCCTAGATCCAAAATACAAATGCAAAAGTCAGCATTTATCTAATACAATACTATCAATTTGAAAAACTGAATTTTAAGACATGTAAATGTCATCAAATCCAGCCTTACAAACCAGATAGCTATATGGGACTGAACTCAGTTTAGTTTCACTATATATTAATAGCCTCAGGGATATAACATCACAAAAGCCTTCAAGGGTACATTTATAATAATTAATAAAACAGGACATAAATTGTGTAACTTGCTTTTAAGCTTGTATTAAAATATTCACTAGAGAAAGCTTACCACTAGTTTAAAAGCAAGTTACACAATTTGTTTCTTGTTTTATTATATATATATATGATATAGTATAATGAGCATGCTAATAGCTCCAAACTAGCTTTTCTGATAAATGCCACAAGAGAAAGGATTTAAAATCTTTATCTAGAACTATCTCTATCCCCAAACCGGTGGTGGCTCTCCTCAGTGACCTATTAGCATTCTCATTATATTTGATTTGTTATACAAGCCTTTTCAGTTAATTCACATGATATATGACTTGATTTATATATAAATTAATTCTATTATTCTGATGGATAAATGATGAATTCTTAGGATTTTTTCTGAGAACTTCCATGTTATAGAAATATAATAGATAAATAGGTGATGTTTCAATACAATAACAAATACTTTCCTCAGAGCTTCTTCTTTTTCAAATCATAAGAATGTTCTGGAAATAATACTACAAATTCATATACATATATCATGGCTTTATTTTTTTGAATTTACAGTTTTTAAACATAATTCATTTGCAAATTTTAGTTTGGAAATTATGAAAGTACATTATCATATAAAGTTTCCATTTTTATTATAGAAAACAGTAGCATGAAAAAGAACTAACTTAGAAAATATGACTGTAGTTGTTGATTAAATTTATACAGAAATGTAAAAAAATTACTTTCAAGTAATTAATCTTTATTTTTTAAATGTTTAAAACCAGATAGTATAGATCTTAAATGTATATTTGTTTAGTTGATGACATAATAGATATTTTATAATTAGAAAAAGGACTAAATTCAGTTTATCCTAATCTAGTTCTGCTACCTGTTGTAGAGTTAGATAATCATTTATATATTGTTGGTTTTATAATAAGCAACATTTTTTGGCAAAGCTTGGGCAATTTTTTATATAAGTGTTCAGAAGGTAAAACAGATAGATTTACTTTGACTTTTTAATTATTTTCATAATCTTAAATGAGTTGTGTTGGAATGTTTTCTAGAGTATATTCAATGGTAATGTAATTTTGTAATTCAGTTTAGAATTTGTTATTAATAATAATATTAGTATATTTTATATTATTATCTTATGCTATAATGTTTCTTTCTAGTATTTGAGCTTTTTATTAAATCTTTGACATAAAGTTCCGTCATTTTATTTAATGATTTATACATTGTATAGGGGTTTTTTTTTGAGAAACTAATTTTTTTTAAAAAAATGTAAACAATAACAAATGTTATTAATAACACAAAATTTAATTGCATTTATTTTTTCATTTAAATATTTTTGATTCTTGGGAAACAAAATTCTCAGTAAAAAAATCAGATTTACAAGTACAACAATTTATATATAAATATAAAATATTACAGTCAGAAATGTTATCTATTTATTTTATCAAACAAATTGTTTAACAAATATTTCTTAACTATATAGGGAAATTAGAAAGTGTTAATTCCAAATAATTGCTTGCTTTCATATAATAGTTGAAAACCAAATTTAGAACATTTCACAAAGCAGGTTGAAATATAAATTGCTTTCTCATGCCTTCATAGAGTAATCTCAAGAACTAGTTCTTTAATTAAATTTGCTACAAATTGATAATCCAAAAGTCTCTGAGAATGAAATTAATGGTCAAATAAATCACTGTGGTAATAATGGCTTTACTAGTTAATAGACAAAGCTGACAGTTCTTAAGTCAAATAACTAAATTTTGACAGAAATTATATGGTTGTAATTAACAGTTGAGACAATCCAGAGGTCAATAAACAATAAACATCCTAATAAAAAAAATTGAAGATTATTTTATATGTTTAATTATTTTGTGTGTTTTAATTACTGTTAGTGATAAACCAATGATTACAATCAAAAATTATTTTAAATACAGGCACTCTTCACATACCTGGAGCCTAATTGTAAATATAGGGGATTTGAACTCAGACTTTCAAGCACCCATTAACTATCTATACTATCTCATACCACTGATACACATGATCTCATACATGGTGATTATTTATCTTTTCTACATGTATGTGATCATGTGTATCAGTGGTATGAGATAGTATAGATAGTTGAAGGGTCCTTGAAAGTCTGTGTTCGAATCAAAAAATATAAAAAGATTAAATATAATTTTATATATTTTAATTATTATTCATTATAAAATAATGGCAACAACCACCTATTAATAAATTAATTAATTTTTTTATATCATGCAATAAAATAAATCTAATAATTCTCAAACACTTTTGCCCAGTGACCTACTAAGAAACTTAATTTTTAAATTGATTAACCAAATATATTATCTCAATAGATTTTATTTAAGTTATTGCAATCTCTTAGCATCCAATCAAAAAAATTTTTATCTATTGAATATCATATTCTTTTTTTCATATTTGAGCCAATAATAGTTTTTCATATTCAAATATTTTAAATATCATCTTTAAATCTGAATAAACACTGACACTCCAAGCTAATCAACTAAAATACATTAATTAAGTCTAGGAGTATATTTTGCTTTTCAAACATAATTCTATTTACTAGTCATGTTATTTTTTTCTATTTGTAGTTATCAAATTATAGTTCAATAACACATGTTTCTCAGTGTGGTGTAGAGATATGTTAATGCTTCTTGTCTTATGAGATAAACCAATATAATCCAGTACCTGTCCATATCAAATAAATATTATTTGTCTAACAAGACTTGTCTGATGAAATAACATAGCATAAAATGTATAAGAATATGATCTGAAAATAATATTTAATAGTGATGAATGATTAAAATTTGAGTTGTATCTTTATGAAAAGTAACTGATTCCATGATGAAATAATATGAAATGACAAAATATTTATATATCTACAATAAAAAATAAATACAATCATACTTAACATATATAGAGTCACATGACAATTACCAAGTATGCTTTTTAATTAATAATTAAACTGCTTTCTAATTACCATATTCAAAACTTGAATTTCAGATCTTTTATTTATAATTATTCATAATAATAGCAGTCAAAGAGCAATTAAATTAACTATATATTTTAATGTTGATTTTGAAATAACTAATATTAACTTCACAGAATATTGATATTTTAATCATTTTTAAAATTCTATAATAAATTGATAATCATCACATTTTACTATTATATTGATATATAACTTTATCTTTCTTATTGCATTACCAAATCCATATAATATTAATATCATATGCGTTCTTTATTACTTCTTCCAATGCTTTTGACAATCAATGATTTTGGTTGTTCTGAAGAAGATTTCTGGGGCAATCAAACATCGGTTGTAAAAAGCAATGTAAAAAGTAATAAAGGACATAAATTATACTAATATTATACTTCACATATATAAGATCATGTTAAAATTCACTAAGTATATTTTAATTAATAATGGAGCTGTTTTCTATGTACACTGTTCAACAACTTTTTATAATAGGAAAATGGTCTTTCCTTCCATATTTTGGATCTTTGGTATAATGCTATCTAGAACAAGTGTTTATCTATTTGTTACAGAGATTAAAAATGAGTGAAATGTTTTTGTTCTCAGTAATTTTAAAATCAGTTTACATTAAAATACATAGAATAATTTAATATTATTCACTGGCATAATGTTCTGAATAACTATATAAATGATCTAAAATATTGTAGCATAGGCCATTTTTCAGCTAGAAAAAGTTATTAAACATTGAAGCTTGAATTCATTACATTTATTAATAAACTATGCATTGTACATATTTGCTGATTTCATTTATATCCAGTATAAAACTATCATTTACATTAACTTGCATAATATTTGTCTGTTTGCTACAGTTTTAAATATTGAATAAAATATCTCTAAAACTTAAAATTAATAGTAGTCATTTCAAAATCAATTTATATTAAAATATATGTATTGATTTACTATTGTTTTTCTGACTATTGTTGTTATAAATAACTCTGTTTAAAATATAATAAAATTTAGTAGATACAATTGGAAAAATATTTTCTTACCATAAAAAGTAATTAAAAATTGCAGCTAGAAGGCATTTCAACTATTAATTAAAGTGCTAGCTTATAATAAGCTATCATGTATATTTATTTTTGGAAATGATAATACACCTTCAAAAGCTGATAAAATTTTATTGGAAGTTTTGGTAGATTATGATTATTTTTTATATGCATTTATAATATTACATAGTTTTTAATAATAACAAAAAAATCATATATATATATTGAAACAGACACATTGTTTCATATATATACTGAAGTTCCCCTCCCCCATTTTAATATGGTTTAAATTAAAATAATAACTGATGTCATTTCAGTAAAAGAAATTTAGAAAATGGATAAATGATTTCCTACTTACATTATAAAACAAGATGTGTGAAGACAAATTCTTTGCCAAAGAAAAAGGAAAAATTAATATTTATCATTTACAGTTAAAAATAAAATGAATATTTGGCATTGAAAAATCTGTGGTTTCTAATTAAAATGTTACTGAGATAATGTGGTTATTTGTTGGAGCTGAATGTTTTCCTAATTAAAGTGCAGAACATAATTAGTTTATCAAGAATGATAGCATCACTTTCTTGCCTTAGGAAAAGGAAGTAAACATATTTGTGTAAACATGTTGGTCAGTGTGGATGAGATAAAAAAATGATAAAAATTCCTGAAAAGTTGGAGTATATAAAGTGAGCAATTTACCAATTCCAGGAGTTGCATTTGATTGATTGTAACAGTTGCTTTGCAGTAAATAGCAGTTCAGTATTTAGTCAGTCTAAAGCAAAGAGTTTAAATAATCAGATCAATGTACTTTGGAGCCACCATGGCCAGAAATGAAAGAAGTGCTGCAGGTAAAATGAAACCTGAGGTTACCATAAATTTTAATATGAAGAAACAGCTTATTTACATGATAAACACAAATATCTGACTAGTAGAAATAGCTCGCTCTCCTTCCCCCACTATGAATAATTCATGCAGAAGAAAAAACATGCCTAAGTGACCATCAAAAGTAAATATATACCAATCACCTGTACAACAAATCACTTTTTATGTGAGGATTTACCAGTGGTGAATCATAAATAGATAAATTTAAAGGTAAAAAAACTCTAGATAACATTTGAAATATTTAAAGGGATTTATGAAAATGCT
This sequence comes from Epiperipatus broadwayi, assembly GCA_028023455.1. Taxonomy (NCBI): domain Eukaryota; kingdom Metazoa; phylum Onychophora; class Udeonychophora; order Euonychophora; family Peripatidae; genus Epiperipatus; species Epiperipatus broadwayi. The sequence continues at coordinate 3,088,543 of JAQFVV010012480.1, read as the reverse complement.
GTAAAAAACGCATTTCAGAAAAGATAAAATGAAACATGGTTATTTAAAATGATTAATTCAATAAAATGATAAAATGTTATATATCAAAATAATTTCTTATAGAATAATATAATTGCCATTATTATTATTAAAATTAAAAAAAAGTAAATTGAAATACGTTGACAGAAATGGTGAAATGTAATAAAGAATTCACTGATTTTTTTTTAAAGTGATAAAATTTATAACATTGATTTGAAGTTAAGCTCTATAATAAAGGGTATAAAAATATATTTCAAATTGCTAACTTTAAACTTGCTAAACAGAATATGGAAATTATAATATAAAAATTAATTTAGAGTGGACATACCCCGATATGTGTATATTCCATAAATGCAATATGTTTAACCAAAAAAGAATTACTATTTTATATACAGGAATGGAATATGCATCTATATACATGAATTAAATATGTGTCTATATACAGGAATTAAACATGTATTTATATACATGAATTAAATATGCATCTACATACAGAATTAAACATACATCTATATACAGGAGTTAAGTATGTGTTTACATACAGGAATTACATATGTGTCTATGAACATGAATTAAATTTGCCTATGTTGTAACCTCAACTCAGGACAAGATGCATGGAGACAGATAATAATAATGTAAGGTGTTTTTACCCAGGCACCAAATTGCAACTGTACCAATTAATTATTGTATCCACCCAAGATCATCATCACTTAATAAATGGGGAGTCTGTGGAGGAAGCAAATTATTGAAATTTTTCCAAAAGAAAAATATAATCTTTGTAATACTTTAAATTACAAATAATGTATTAAGTTCTTAGCATGAACTTTGTAATTATTA